>CAKAOH010022015.1:0-10641 GCA_916701665.1 Sebastiscus tertius
AGAGAGCTGCTGTCATCTTATGTGAAAATACCCACGAGCTCTTCAACATTTCATTACTATATAATTTCTCATCCAGCGTGATAATAAAGATCAGATCCCCCTGAAATAAGGAGGCTGTCCATATTTAATTTAGAACTCTGTACTTTTACCATGGTTCTTCATCATTGTAGGTTTGAGATAATGGCATATATTAATATATTATTAATCTTGGACATTTGCTCTCTTTTGAAAAGAAGAAGAAGAAATTAATTAACAATTATCATTCATCACAAAGGGATTCAAGAAAATAAAAGACTGCTTTCAATATTTGAATTATGCATATACGGACATGATTTAAATAATTGCTCTCTCTCATTTGACTTTTTCTTTAAATAATAATACAGAGAAATCTTTAAATAGGTGGCCAAAAATGATACATTTGTGGGTTATTATTATTATGAATGACATCTATCCTGAGCTTTGTAATTGATACAACTTAGATCTCCAAGACAACACGAAGACATTAAACACGGATTTTATGCATCTGACAGCTGAGACAGATATATCTAAATAAATACAAAAAAAGAACGAGCACAAACAATAAGTCCAAATATCTTAGAAAAAGTGTAGCAGTAATCAAATACAAATAAAAAAATGGAACTCCTGATGAGAGCGTTAAGACGATTCAACTAGAGACAGCCTACAAGCCTCAGTGTCAGTGCTGCAGCGCCACGGTTAACTGCAGTGCTTGTTTATTGTCTCACATATTTGTTTATCTTCAGTAAGCTTTTGCAGTGTGTTGTAATGTTTCAGAACTATTTAAAAATGCACATAAAAATAGGTCCCTAAATCAAAGCCATTGCTCTCAGGGCTGGAGGTTTTAAATGATTTGTCATAATATACATTTATAATTCACGCACCATGCAATTTCTTAGTCTTTTACATATAATACAAGAGCATTAATAGTGTTTTGATTGATGTAGTAATGCCAGTGTCCATTAGGGTAAAAGCATGGCTTGAGGAAGTGGCGTAATCAAAGTAAAAATATATCTGATAATGTGATAACCTGTGATCTCTACATGGTATTTCAGACAGTTTAGTTATGGTATGAAGTTGGTTAATTATGTCCAATGAAGCACGGCAGACAGATTTCACATCTTTGTTAAAAAGTGACACTGTACAATAGCTTCCATGGCAACAAGTTAAAACCACAGCGAGAGCCCCCTCTCCAACTCCACCCCACCCCTCCCATATATATATTACAGAAGTTCATTCCAAACAGGATGGTGAATCTTGAGAAGAATAAAAAGACAAAGATCACGCTTTAAAGAGGAAACTGAAAGACAAAAGTGGATCAAGGGCAGGTTTTTAAATTATTGTACAAAAAGAACAAACAGCAACCCACCACAACCAAACACGTATTCTTGAAAAATCCATTGGAAATTGATTTCTTTTTACAGGTTGCACAGTTTATTTTTGAAATACTGGGTGGGATACTCCAGTATGCCAAGGGGACAGGGGACAATGGCAAGAAAAATGGAAGAAAGGACTTCACTCTTCCTCTGTGCATCCGAGTACTTCTGCACGCAAAGTGATCCTGCCGTACCATGACCAGGGGAGGATCCGGATGAGCCGAGCGTAGATGGGTGGATCTATCACGTTCTTTCGGTGCGTGTCGTTGTCAAAGTTCCCTTGGAATACCTATAAAGACAGCAGCATGGAGGAATTATTATCTTTTAAAGCCAGAAACTATAGTCAAGTTTTGGTCTGCTTGACACCAAGAAAAAAAAAAACAGAATTTTAATGGTGCTACAATATTTGAAGGCTTTTAAGACTTGAAATGTGGTAATGAAATGCTTTGGAAGTCAACACGTTGTGGAAAAATATCTTCAGTGGAAAAACCACAGAAACCAAATGTAATGCTTTTTTACCAAGCAGGTGCAGAACATTCCTGGTGCATTTCTCGCCTGATTTCTCCAGGCTATTACCTTCAAGGTCTCTTGCCCGAGCAGCTACTGAATGAAGTGCAGCCAATCACAGCTTCAATCCCAACACTGCCAATAATTCAGTCCTATTCTTGGTTCTTTTCTTACCACACATGTGGAAAAGTGTGTGTTTTTAGAGCAGCACAGCTGGAAGTCTCACCTCCACAGTTAGTGAAAGACATCTACTGTTGTTCTTCCCGCTTCTACTGAGTGGTGTTATTATCACGTACCTTATGCTTGATGGTCTTGTTTTCCTTCAATTTTCTCCTACATTTTTTTTTTTATTTTTCACCTTGGCGTTAAATAAAAGGCTCTGGTGGTTGCCAGAAATGTGGCTATAAAGGGAAAGCCGTGTTTCTCCAGTATTGGCTCTGTACAACTCACAACATATTGTGCTTCAGACTAATATGCATCCTGGATCGACACACCTACACTCTCATTATGTAGCCATGTAGCCACCGGCACATCCTTTGCTGAAGTGCTGAAAATCCAGTTGTATCTAATTTAAGCTAAACAAACATTCAAGCCGTTAAGAGAGAGATTTCAGTGTCTGCACCACTTTTATACCGATTCAATGACATTTAAGAGCCTTTAGATGAGCCTCGAAAGAACAGTTCAGGGGTTAACAAGCTACCAGATACAAATAAGCTAATTGTCATACTGGGATGTGTGCTCTATTGTTGATTATTAGACACTTTGTGTTGGTGTGTGCTTAATAGACACTAGAATTAAGTATATTAGGAAGAAATGTACCTACAGGGACTGCTTCATTGAAGGATATGATCATTTCAATTAAACAGACATGATTATGCCTGTGTAATTGGGATGTAATGGGACTCACTGTTGTGTGGAATGGAAAATCAGTGGGCCAAATCCAAGCAGGTGCCGGAGACAGAGATTGACCTTTACAGAGTAAAGCTTCAACTAATTCTCTTTCGAATAATGATACTGTATGAGCTGGTTCTGATTAAGACAGTCAAAACGCAGTCTTGAGGGTTGCATTACAACAAGTGCGAGAAACAATGGCGATGCATGAAAAAATCACATGGAGGATTTGGGATTTTTTTTTTTTTTTTTTAAATGAAACTAAATATTCACACACTATATATCCTTTCATTGAGTTGAATTGAATCAAGTGAATCCATCTGAAAACAGAAGCACAAAGTTGGTTTCTGCTCCACTCAATAAGGTAAAATAACTTGACACTAAATGGAGGAAATGATCATTCCAGTCAACGTTGAATAAGAAACATTAGGTACAGTGGCAACATGAGAAAATGACTGCCCAATCGAAGCAAAGTATGTAAATCGCATGTTCAACGCAAACAGAGCACCATGCTTCACGGTAATGATATGTAAGAGAGAACCTGTTATCTTGAATCCTTATGTGTAAATGAGGCCTAAGTGTGTCATGTTAAAGGTACAGTGTGTAGGATTTGGCAAAATCTAGTGGTGTGGTTGCATATTGCAACCAACTGAGTACCCCACCCTCACTCCTCCCTTTCCAAGACAAAGTGACTGAAGTGAGCCCCCAAGTGCAAAACCGTGGCAACGCCGTTCGTCTCACTCAGAGGCCATCCTTACCAAAATAACACGTGTCAGAGACGATGGCCTTCAGGTTACGTAAAAAACTTGAAAGGCTCTCTCTAGAGCCAGTGTTTGGTTTGCCCATTCTGGGCTACTGTAGAAACATGGCAGAGCAACATGGCAGACTCCATGAAGAGGACTCACCCCCTATATAGATAGGAAGGGCTCATTCTAAGCTAACGAAAACACAACGATTCTTAGCTTCAGGTGATTATACAATTATGCATAGTATTGAATATTATATTCCATTTCTGCTAATAGATCCCCCAAGATGGTACACACCGTTCCTTTAAGTGGTTAAACAAATGGGGCTGTGTATTGTTAACCAAAGCTTGAAATTCCACGATATCAGTATTGTAAATACATTTTGAGCTGTGGTGCATTTAATCCTTAGCTTTACATGCACTGGTGCACGTAGCCGTTACAGCAGGGCTGTCAACTGTTACGCATTGACTGAGAGACTCTCACAATTTACGGTTTTACACTGACAGTGCATGGACAAACCAGACAGAATAGCGCAACAGCACCGTAACACACCGCGGTCAAGTGCAAAAACCCAGTCAAGCCAGCCACGGCTTGAATTTGATACACGCCTATTCATGCTGTTATGGTATCGGTACTTGGAGCGGCCAAAAAAGGACAAAGAAAGACACATTTCAGCAATAATTTCTCACATTCTATATACTGTACCAAATAAAAAACATCAGCAAAAAAGTCCTATTTAAATAAAACAGTTTCCATAACAGGTTTGCTGAGAAGTTAAATTAATTTCTGCTCAAAATGTCCCAGACTATGACCATAATCTGTACAATTTGAAGTAGTTTCACTGTACAGCACATTATATATAAATATAACTTGTTACTTAAATGTTGTCAGTGTGTTATCTTGTTTTTAACTAACACGGTTCACTGAATGACACATTTAATAACATCAAATGTGAAATGTGTGACTTTTTAATTTCTTAAAAACTCAACAAAACTTTTTAATTAACTTTCTTAAAATAGAATATGAAGCTCAAACAAACAAGTTATACTTTAGCTGTTAATATGGTCGCTAGTGAATCTCAGTAAAGCACATAATTGCATTGATCTAAATATACAGTATTGCTCATATTCTATAGAAGCTGTAGCATGAAACATATGGTTTATAGATACTGTAATAGATTTTCTTAGTTATCCAGCTGGACATATGAAATATAATTGCCCCTGATTAATGTGCGATAATGTGACAAGATATCAAACCTCTGCCTCCTCTTCCTCGCATGTGTTGGCATACGTACGACTGCTTTCATGTAATTCTTTATTCTGTCGTTTGCCGTGCTTTGGTGAGTAACTCTTACTGCAGACTAAAGCTGAAATCATGTGACAGGTGTACGCTTCCATTACTTTCCTTATTTCACATGTCTAACACAAACGAGTGCAGGTCACCTTTTCATCCTACATTCTTTTTCATCATTTTCCTCCTGCAGTGAAACCTATTCTCTCCCCTGTGTTTCTCATATATATTGTAGCACGGAGCTTAGACTGCATTCAGACAAGGTTTGCATCTGCAGACAAGCAAACAACACTACATCACATGGCATCCTGCCCTCTCTGTCATTTCTCCCGCTTTCTCTATACGTTCTCTGCTTCTTTCCATAAACGTAAAACCCACTTTATAGTGCTTCAGATGCGTTAATATGTTCTTTAATATATATTTTTAAAAATGTTTCTGCTTGAGAGGTAATTAAATGAATGTATTAATGTTGATGAGTAACTGAATATAATCACTTTTATGCAATTTAAAGAGGTCATTTGAACATAAACTAAACTTCTAATCGTAACTTGTTAGGGTAGACCAGGAAAATCAGCAAGGTGTTTAAATAGACTTAAGTTTAGAAGACTTTTAGATGAGTTTATGAATCCTGAATTCTTTGTTTCCATAGTTCAAGTTCAGGTTCAAGACCTTTATTTGTCCTCGAGGGGCAGTTGGTTTTGCCGCAGTAGCAACAACATCTCATCACAATAAGACAATTTACACGTACTGTACATTCTCACATACTAAAACACTAAAAAAACAGATTTTAATAGAGCTGGATACTCCGTTACAGGGTCTGCCATGCAACCTTCGGGTCTGAGAAGTCAATGCGGAAGTGCGTTAAACTTGCATTCCTTCAAATAGCCAGCAGGGGGCGACTCCTCTGGTTGCAAAAAGAAGTCTGACTGCATAGAAGTCTATGAGAAAATGACCCTACTACTACTCTCAATCACTAGTTTCAAGTCTTCTTCAATACAGCATGATGTTCATTTAGTAAATTATGGTCCCATTTAGAGTCAAATAGATCATAAAGCAGGGTATGCTTTAGGGCGTGGCTACCACGGCGTTGTCCTGTCTGGGAGTTGTCCGGTCTGGAAGTGTGTTTTCAGTACATGAAAGTTTATTATAAACTTTTTGGTCGCCTAAAAATTTCTTATTCAGTGTTCGGTTGTACTTGGCTCCACTCTCTTGTGTCACTTTTGGTTGCAAAAACCTAATATGGCGACGGCCAAAATGCCGAACTTGAGACTTCAAAAACAGCAGTCCACAAACTAATGAGTGACGTCACGGTGACTACGTCCACTTCTTATATACAGTCTATAAATGCTACCAGTATTTCCTCCAGTAGCCAACCACAGCACTGCAAGAAATAACAGCCCAGAAAGCCATTATAAAAGAACATCTGTAAAACTGTTGACAGGAAACCCTGAATGGCAGACAATGATTTATTACTATCTGTGTTGTAAATTGTTAGACCAAGATGAGCCTGGAAAAACATTTTTTTTGTTACATTCTTTCTTTCATCACCTAAGTTGGTGTTAAGTTCATGGTATGAGCCAGTCTCCGGTTTCTCCAGCTGAGTACCAGACTACTCAAAACATGATATTGTTTACTCACTGTTAACCAACCTAACCTTAACCTGTCTCTAAATTACCATTTATGTCTAGAAACCAAATCTGCGGTACGCATTAGAGCAGAATGGCGTTTCACGGTTAATAGAGCAGCAGCAGTGTGTGCTGGCTCACATCTGTTCCAGTATGTTCAAAGCGTTTCCACATGGTTACATACAGTATATTAATTATATAATAGACCTGGAGTGAAGGACGTCAGTTTTGAAACCAACCACAGAACACAAAATTCTACCAATTTTTAAACCATTCTGTGTTGACGTGTTCTTTTCACTTTTTATTGTATATCAGAACTGCAACATTTGACACCGGGAAGCGAGAAATGTGTCATTTTCAGGAGTGTTGCCACAACTGTAATGTGACAACCAGGGCACATGATAGCACAATATAAAAAGGCAGGACAGGAAGGCCATGAAAGCCGCAGCTGATTGAAATATGACAAGAATCTCTCCTAGACTGTCTGGGGACCTGCACAGTGTCAGTCGAGGCAGTGTCTCTAAAATAAACTGTCTGGAACAGGATGTGTGAAGAATCACAACAACAGGACAAATACTGTAATGCTAGAAAGAAAGAACAGAAATGGGATGAGTAAGGTGATGAATGTATCCTCAACACCAACATATTGGTAAACAACTTTGTCATTTTGCTTCACCATCGGACATAGACAATTATACATATCTAAACCAGAGGTACTCTACTGTAAATAATGGATGTATATCCATTACCCCAGCTGTATGACCCTTTGCCATCCTCTGACATTTCCAATTGCATTTTAAATAGTGGTTGCTGCCATATTAGCAAGGGTTGCAAGCTTCACAAATGTATTTAATCATCTATTAATCTATTTGCAAATGGCCAAACACAATGCCTTGATGGAAAACCTTTCCAAATGTTGTCCTCAATTTCCGATTGTCACATGCACACAGTCTTTACAAAATAAATTTCTGTCTTCCCAGGAAACGACTTGGTTAGGTTTAAGCAAGTAAACTACTTAGTTAGGTTTAGGAAAAGATTGTGGTTTGGGTCGAAATAACTCCGGAAGTGGCGTAACTTTACAGAATTTCCGTGACAAATAAATGAACGTTGACTTCTGGTTTCATACGGGGTACAAACATGTTTTTAGACCCACTCTTCGACCCCAACCTCCTCCCTACGCGGCGTTTGTCACTCTTTACACTTCCTGCGTCATGATTACGTGGATTACATATGAATTAGAGTACTATGAACGGTGCATGAGAACAGTCTGAACAGAATGAAATATGTCTTTTCCTATCCTGATCATTTTGGTGGATGTGGGGTGTGTTGTATGAATTTTTTATTTTGTATATCGTGACCAACCGATGATATTTCTTTTAAACTAAAATTGATTGTCACAGTTACCAACATGTACATAAATTAAAAAAAAAAAGCTTCTGGACTCTTTCTGTGGATCAAATTTTGACTGTTATTTGTTCTCACTGAAATTGTGCCAAACTGATGTATTTGCAAGCCATCAGTTATGATAAGTGAATAATTAAGAGTTAGAAAACTGCAACACTCCTGCTCTTGTTTTGTCCTATAAAACTTCAGCAACTGGGTATCTGGTTGAGTTAGTTCAAGAACAGAGGCAGAACCTACAGAATGGCTGCTGTAAATGGTACCAGAATCAAATTACTCTAACTATGAATTACTTTATTAACTTGCATGAATGATGCAGCCGCTGCTGCTGAAGCCCAACTTGCTCTGTGGCCAACCTGCATACAACAGCAGAATCAGGACAATGGAGGAAGAGCCACCAGCCGCTGACTGGTGGAGGCGACTGGTAGTATTTCTGCAAGCTGCCAACTATTGGGAACTGAAGTTTCATTCTAAACTCTTAGTTTAAGTTGGATTCTGTTGCCAAAGTCATACAGCATTGCTTATAGTCTGAAATAAATCCAAGCCAGCTGACTTAAACATGCACAACCAACCAATGTGTTTTTAAATCTTTTAGATCTAATGTTGAGTCAAATATGTGGGAGCTGGTTGAGACTCTCACTTCATTGCCCCGAGGCTTATAGTTACTTTATCCAGAGACACAAGCATATAGGGCACATTCCTCTCTGTCCGTGTGTGTGTCCTCAGACTGACCCAGGAGCCACAACTCTGCTCCCAACTATTGATTTTCCAGGCTGGTAAAGTCATGGGTCCGTATTACTAAGGTGCCTCTCCATACTCCATTATTTAAACCTGCTGCACAGGTCAACGGGAGCAGGACGCTCAGATCACTACGCTCTCTGACCTCATGTTGCCTGATACCAGAGAAACTCAGCCACGTCTTCATTGAAAGGTCAAGAAGAGCATGTCGGCCCGGAAGAGGCAGTTACTAAAGTGGAACTGAAATGCACAACTACTTATTCTAAGAGGACGGCAATATGTAATCTAGGTATGCGTTTTTCTAACGCTGAGGTGGCATGTAGAGAAGAAAATCTGACTATCAGTGGTTAATCTTAAAATGATTGTATTCACAGCTATCTAACATTCAGCTACTCTATGACCTGGAGGGAACTGAATGCTCTAATGGCTAATTAACCCTGTGTCACCTCAGTGAAACACTATTAAACATAAATCAATTACTTCTGTGCTTGATTGCCCCCCCATCAACTGCCTGTGCAAATATTGACAACCAGGAAAGAGCAGTGGTGCAGGACTAGGCAGTAGTGACCCAGGTGTGTGCATGTAGGAACGCAGCCGAGCCGATATGTATAATTATGGAATGTATCCCGGATTAATTATGTTTAAACAATGGACTATGTTGTTACTTGTCTCAGTTACAAGCGCAGTACACAGGTATTTGGTATTTGTGTGTGCAGAAAAGGCAAACAAGGCGCTCTATAGATTTTATAGAGGGATACTGTCACGTATATGTGTGTGTGTGTGTGTGTGTGTGTGTGCCACTGTGCCCTGCTTTGACAACATCTGTATTCTCACGGAGCCTCCTTTCTCAATCTAGATCTAACTGCCTGCAGCCTCTGCCACACAGGAGCTGGAGGGGGGAGCTGAGAAGAATACTTACAAGCCTCTACCACTGTGCCCGAACCAGACACCAGACATTCACATCACACACACACACACAGTATATCCCCGCCAAGTCAAGCATTGTGGTGTGGCAGGAGGAGCCTCGGGAGCCCAACAGCCAAATGTGTCCTCTAGCATTAATGGCTGCTTCAGTTGACTGAAGGGGGAAAACACCTTGAAGAATCATACATCTGAACAGCCTCTCGGCTCCGTCGAGGGACAAGCTGATTGACATTCTCAGAAGCCTTGCTAAACACGCCTGCCCTCTAATACAGAGCACATACACTCAGATTGGCTGCCTATCTATGGTTTTGCTCCTACTTATAAAGCAATAACAACACGAGGCAACGGTTACAGAAATGGCTCATATAACGTTTAAAGATATTTTTAAATCCACGTGTAGCTTGACGAAAGTGCTGCTCCCCACTGAGTTATTTCAGAAAATGAGATTTCAAAAATAAAACATTATAAACAGAAAAAAGGTTTCGGAGAAATCACAAGTACTTTTCACTCCTTCCCTTCGCTATCTCAGACGACGACGCTTGCCAGGCCTTTCGGAAGTCATCCAGTGCTCAGTATTGAGATTGCTTGAGTGAAAATCATGCTGAGCATGCAGTGGCCCGTATCCAAAGATCATCGTGGGTGTTGAAATTATAAACTCCTCAAGCAAGGAATGTGAACTGCACTGATGGAAAAACATTTCCAGGCACTGGCTGCTACACTGGCTCCGCAACAAGGATAAGTGCAGAAATTGACATCTGGCTATTGAGGGGTGTTATTTGCCTTAACAAGGTGCTGTCATATTTCAGCTTTAGGTCTACCACACTGAGCCAAACGAAATAAACAACCCTCCTTTAAGAAAATCTAATTTTGAAATGGCAGTTGTAGTTACCTCATGACCTCTACAAACTGCTCAGAATCTGTTTTTACGAGAAAGCTCAACATCACAGCTGATGCTTTTTGTGTGCACAGACTGCAGGGCATAAACTGCAGATGAGCTAGGAAATCAAGTATGGCGGCAAAGTATGGGTGCCAAATATTGGGATTGGGATCATTTTTATTGCCGCTCAACGTCTCTCAACATGGCGATGGCGAGGCGGCGGTGCCAATAGCGTTAACAGTGGGGGGGGG
>CAKAOH010022015.1:10661-29536 GCA_916701665.1 Sebastiscus tertius
CCCTGGAGGGTGGGTGCTGCGCTTCTGCGACAACGCTGTCACTCAGGGCAGATTACAACACACACAGATGGAGAGTGACTTCGTTCTCTGCTCAGGTAGACATTACTCCTCTATATCTTTACATAGCAAATAGTTGTTTGATGCTATATTAATGCACGACAACAAATCTTTCAATGAAGTGGAACACATCTTACACATTCTAACAATTTTGTTAAATTTGCAGAAACATTTATATCTGCAGTACACCTTTGAGCCACATGAGGGAGACTGAATGTTTGTATTGTTCTGATAATTGAAGCCAATTTATAACAGTGAATCTAATATGAAAGGCCAGCGTACATTCTGTTAACGACTAAATCCATTTATTTGGTCTTGGTTATAAAGTTTTTAACATGCGTATATGTTTTCAATAACGTGCATAAAACGGAGTTGTGATTTATCAAACGTATCACTTTGAAATGACTGGTTCACCTATTCAAGATAATGTGAGGTGATGCGGACATGGCAGTAAAAATGGTCAGGAACGTTCATTTACAGACAAATTCGCTCTTCTCACGATTTATAGATATAAAGCCTATTGTGAATTGGGTCGTAATGGTTTGTAATTTTAAAAAGTGGGTCCCAGAAAAAAAGTTTGGTAAACACTGCTCTAAAGCATTCTTTAGATGATCGGAAATACTTTGAAATTATGTTCAAGACATAGACGAAGATTAAACTACACTGCAGATTAGAACTGAACGGATCATACATTAGACTATATTGTAGATCTATCATGACTCAGTGTATAACACTGTGAGTGATTTCAAGCACATCTACAGTGTTTGCTTTGTGCAAAATGTGTGGACAAATTCTATTAGATTTCAGTTTCTTGATTTACTATAGTCAACACATCACCAGTGCATGAATAAGCAGAAGAAGTTGGGCTTATCTCTCAGAGAGAGAGAAAGTAAACACCACCTCTCTTGCCACCAGTCTCTGAAAGACAAGGAGCTTCAGCTTTAGCGGTAACACTGTGCCTGCAGCTCTCCTGATAGCAGCAGAGAGGCTGCTGCAGCCCGGCTCCGTCTCTGTTGTCGTGGGCGATTGGAATGGACATGTACTCTGTTGAAGGGCCGTAAACAAGATTTTCAGCATAGCATCGGTCAGGCCAGGTTGACAGCACGGTCTTATCTGATCCCAAACCAGAGCGAGGCAGTAGGACAGACCGGGCAAGCTCAGTTTGAGCCGCAGATAAGGAGATGCTAAAGGGAAGTGGAAAGGAGAAGCAGACATGTCCTGAAATGGACATTTTCACACTTAATACGAAAAAACCTTTTGACATTTGCAGCTTTGTGTTTTTGTCTGCTGCAGGTTCCTGTCCTTCCTTATCCTGTTTTTCTGTTAACTCTCTCTACCCAGAATGCACCTTTCCTTCGTGATGTGATATATAATTCAAAACTTTCAGTACACACAGTTCCCATGGACAGGCATTTATGATTCCACAGTATTTTTCACTATGTGTACTTGACAATAAAGATGTCTGATTAACAGTCTTGTCAGCTAATATGTTGGCAGACTTGGCTTAACACTGTGTGATTTGTGATTGATCGTGGTGATTATGGGCTGTGAAAGCTTCTTATTCTTACCTTATCCTTGCCCTGTTTCTCATCTTGGTATATTTTCCACCGCTCTCCATCATTACTGTACGCCAGTTTGTATGAGCCAACAAACTGGACATGGCCAAAGTCTTTAGCTCCCTGGGTGATGATACCTGTGACCTTTGTAGGCACAAGCAAGTCCACCTGAGAGAGGAAAGAAACACAGAGGAAGACAATTAAGAAGTGTCAGAGATCCACAAACTAGTCAGCATCTTTTTTTTCTTTCTCTCTTTTCATGGCATCAGAGGATTTACTGCATAAAGACACTGGGTGCAAAAAGTCAGTTTCAATTATTCACAGAATATTGAACAACAAGGCTAAGTCCACAACCTTGCCTCAGCAAAACAGAATTCGCACGCCGCAGCAGCTTCTGAGATCCAGGCTGCTCCATTTGGGTTAATTTTTAATAGGTTCTCATTTGTTGCAAACAATTTACGACGCAGGGATGCTAGGGCAGTAAACACACAAACTGTTACTTATGTTGACACTTTAGGATTCAATTATGCTCCATTATTTAGAAAAGTACACAACGCCATTGGGTTGAGATTCAAAATGAATTAAGATGAACTCAAGATGCAGGACAACAAGAATGAAGTGCTATAGCTCCATCATCACATTTACCTGGCTCACTCTGCAATAATGTTTTAAACAGGTCGATCTCTTTTTCTTTTCACCATGTTAATTATGTCGAATGAATAATGTATGTGAACTATCTAAAGTTAAGAGGAAGGCGTAGCCTACTAACGTGAACAATACAGTGAAGAGCAGAAATACAGCTCCTACTGTGATGGAACATTAAGGGTAATATTATTAAACAAGTCACTCCCACTGAGCTTTAATAAGCATAAAGCAGCGGGTGTTGAGTAATGTTACAAGTTCATTCCACATAATGGAAACAGTGCAGGAATAATTTTACATCCCTGTGGCACATTACACCAAATGTTTGGTGTTATTTTGTTTCAACAAAAAAACATAAACAAAATATGACAAATTAAGGGTGTGACACTTCCCATGTGATTCACTTTCTTTAAAATGTAAGAAAGATGACAATAATTGATAGCACTGCCTTCTGCATTGTCAACTCTTAAATGCTAATAGCCCAAATGTCACAGTAAAACTGTCTCACTTATCACATACATCTCTGCAGCACCCATTCACAGTTAATACAGGATGAGGAACAGGGTGCGACTTGGCATTTTGCTGTCACGCTGGAAGATAGTGGCAAAATTTAGAAGCGCAGAGAGAGCAAGAGAAAGAGAGAGAGAGAGAGGAACATACGCATGCAGATTTATTTCTTCTGCTGAATATACACAACGTTGAGGCCACCATACATCACACTAATTGGCCTGGTCATAGGGCAACATATACCTTGCCACGCTGCTTCGACAAAACAAAATAGGGCCCCGTGCAGATTAACCAAATAAGCAAACAAACTGAATGCATGAGTTACGGCTCAGTTCTCATTCTACCTCGCGGTCTTGACACATTGCAGAACACCACTGTGCATCTCAGCACATCGCACTGCACGTTTATTGCCTGCAATATGTTACAGACCCCTAAAACCATTTTTTTTTTTTCTGAGCATTGATGTGAATGAGCTCACTCGGAGGTTTCAACACGGCTTCTCTTTCCTCCCAGCTACTTTAAGATTAAGGACTGCTCCCTGGGTATTAAGAGGGGTCTTCTTAAATGCAGACCACACTGCTGTGTACATAAAGCAGCAGGCATAGATAGACCTGGGTCCTGACACACATGTAGACAAAGCAATGCCTTAGCGAGCACAAAGCGATCTGTTGGCTTTCCGAAAGGCATCCAAGTGGATAAACTCCCAGTTCTCCATTTGGGAGATGTTAAGCTAATGAAAGTAGGACAGAAGTTTGCGTGCAGACATAATTTTACTCTTACAGGTATGCATTTATGCAGATGCTGCACAATTCATATGCATGCTCCATTTGTTGTGAATACACTATTCATGAAGAGTCTCCTTCAAATGAAAGCAGCCTCTGCATCAGCTTTTGGGTAAAGTAATGCTCTTTTCTGTCACTGAATGCGGCAGTAGAGTGGAATCATTTCCTGTAATGTATATGAATACCTTTAAACAACAGCTCTGTTATAATTACAATAATGTCACAGCAACCCACTGGATAAAGGGGGTCCAGAAGGAAACAGTGGCAGGGGCTGCTTGGTTGATTTAGAGGGGCATGACACCTTGCATTGTGAGGCTTTGATTGCGCTCCAGTTGCAGAACGCTGAGGTAATCTCGTTCTACTAAAGCAGTCAAGTCTGCCACCAAAACAAAGGCAGGCTTGAAGGGGAACCTGTAATTGCTGTCACAGGTAGCGGTCAAAAAATACAACCGCCCCTAGCGACGCCGGCTCTCAACACTTTGATGGCCCAAACTGAATTAGGGAGCGAGATAAGCTTGTTAAAGCAAGGCCTCTCCTGCAGCCCCCACCTTCTGTTCTTTTCTTCCATCACACTCTCAACCCCCATCCCATCCTCCGTGAGCTGTTAACCCAGACAAACTAGGAGTGCGTGAAGTCTTTGTAGCAATCTATGAACGCTCATGGCATAGATGTTTCAAAGAAATAAAACACGGGGAACAATTTTAGGACACTGCTTGCTGGGGTCTGAGATTAAAAATAAGATTCATGAGGCTCTAATCTAAGCCTCCAATTTCTCCAACAATACAGCCGCGCATTGAAAAGAGAGAGAGGGTCAATTACTTATTTGTACTTCTCTTTGATGGCGGTATGCGAAGAGGCAACACTTGTGCACTTCTACCAGACAAACACTCATCTCCCCCTGCTCATTAAGGCGAGAGTTGGTGTGTAAATCTTGTGTCCCCTGTTTGAAGTGGCTTTGCCATCGCAGGATAAAGAGATTAATGCAGTGAGAGGCAGCTTTATAAAGGAGCCCGACAAGGCCCAGTTTCCTTCTTTATGAATACAGCACTTGCATACATAGCAACCTGCTGACAGTCTCCCTCCAGCTGTGCTAATTTAACCGTATGTGTTGAGGACTCGTTTAATCTTCAAAAGCCTGTGGGACATAGAGTATGTATGTGTTTGTGATGCATACTTTCTGTATATTCTCCCAGGTCACAGTGCAGGATTCAGAATCGCGTGCCCACAACTCACAGAGGAATGAGGAGGACAGTGTTACGGCCCATCAAGCCCACAACAGGGCAGCTATCATTAAAGCTTAAAGCTGTGGAGAGAGCTTGAAAAACACTGTGTTTCACTGCTCTTCTCTCTACGGGAAGTCTTGAGAAACCCATAGCGGGTCATTTACTTAATCATACACTGAAACACCAAAACATGCTAAAAATCTTTGCAATGTAAACCTTAAGTTGTTGCTTAACATGAAATAAAATGCATGAAGAAGAGAACATGTTGACAACATTTTTAATAGATAGCAGTGTTGTCGTACTCAAGATCAGTCTTGGGCTCCAGACCTATCTCAAGATCATTTTTGAAGGTCTTGTCTAGGACCAATCAAGAACACAATTTTGGGGATATCACTAAATTATTATATAATTATGGCAATAAAAAAGGTGAGTGAAGAGCAATCTTCATTTTTTTTCTGTGGGTGTTTTTACGGGAATGTGGAGCTTTCAGATCAGTTTGAGGTGTGCTTATGGTTTGCATGTTCCACGTTTTATCGTAAGTATGTCATGCAGTCTGGGACTCGCATCGTCTGGTCTTGACTCTGTCTCGGTTTAGGTGGTCTTGACTACAACACTGATAGATAGTCTGCATCAAAAAGTGGAGGGGTTGGGTTTGAAAGAAGTGGGTATTTTGGAAATAGAGAGGGTCTTATGGAAGATGCCATTGAGTTGCATTATGGGAAATGTAGGATCCAGCATTTCTGGAGCTTGACCCATACTGAAAGTCAAGAAATTGTGACCTCTGCCGCTTCAATTTGGACATTTTTTAAAAAATCTATCTCTTGTGAGTCCTCCTAACTTTATGGAAGTACAATACTAAATGTGGTTCAACTGGAACAGTTCTAGCTCCTGATGACAAAGATGGAAAACTACTAATGCTTGACACAGATCATGATATAAGATGAGATGTGCATAATAGAACACAGGTTTGATGCGGTCACTCTTCTATTTCTGAAAGCTTCATTTACAAAAGGTAATTCATCAATACAGGCTATACATGTATTGACAACATATTTGTTTTGATTAATATTGTTATGTTCATCACTGAATAGAAAATAGGATAGGATTCAAAGATAGCTGTCTACAGTCTCAGTGTGTTTTTGGATGTTCATTTACACTGTGGCGTACAGAGTAAACAGACCAAACACCACAACTTTAATCAATGTTCACAGGTTATGTCTTTGGTTGACATGGAGGGAAAGGTGGGAGCTATCACAGCCTCTCAGTGTGGTTTTGGCCAAAGGAGAAGTGACCTGACTGAAACGGAGTCATATTTGCATGAACCTTACCACGAGATGTCAGATCTGCCTGCTATCTGAGCATAGTGTTGGATACCACAAGCCAAAGAAGACTATTCTGTGCTGCTGCAAACCTTACTAGCTTCAGAAAAGCCCCTTAACCCGAAAAGCAAAGCTAAAATGACAAAAAAACGAGGGATGAGGCTGAAGGCAGACAATTTCAGACAGACGGCTGACTGAGTACAGCACTTCTCTACGGAGGGCAAAGAAAAGCCTGTTTGTGTCATGACACCTTTCTGAGTTTAGAAATGTGCCATTCCACACAGAGGTGAGCCAATTCTTCGAGAATGAACCAGCAGGATGAGTCTCGCTGAGCTTGAGAGGTTGTTATGTGACATGTGTGGCCTTTTCTGTGTGGCAGCACATTTTACCAGGGAAGTGAAAAAGAACAAATCTGAAACAGGGTTTGGCATATTTACAGCCTTACTAAGCAACAACATCAGCCTGAACAAATTAGACGGAAACTCATATTCATTAATTTGGTTTGTTTTGTTTATTACTGTCGAAAACAAACAGCCTGTAGCCCTGCATAGACTTAGCCTATTGGACTAAGAAGCCCTAATGACTTATTAAAATGTGAAATGTAATGTGCTGCTTATAAATAGCTGCGGGTCAAAATGAATAAAAAGAGAGAAAAAAAAAGTTTTTTAAGAGCCGACAGCTTGCTGATGGCCAAATTTAAATATTTTGAGATGGTACACCTTTACACCTTCAGGCAGCCTGTAGCATGAGGCAGCACTGAGCATGTTTGGTAACACCTAAGAAACTGTTCAAAATCCACAAATTAACCCGCATGTCCCTCCTGATGGATAAGTATTACTTTATAATGGTAAAACACAAACAACAGACAGCTTTTTATGTGTGCCTCAGGTTACAAGTTAATTATATGGAACAGAATAGAAGCCCTGTTTGTAAATGTATAACTTAATTAGGATAGCTTGATAGTCTGAATAAATATATCACTTTCTGTAGTTGTCGCCTTAGATTATATGTGGCACACAGTGAAATAAAAGTCCTCTTTTAAATTCAGTATTGCTCGGACACACATGCTGCAGACACACACACACACACACACAGTGAATCTCCTTCCTGCCACCTTTTGTGACCGGCGTTTCCACATGGGGCGGTGGGATGTCAGAAGGTATAAATGCCTGCTGAGCGCTCACACAGAGAAAGGGAGGTGTGTGCAGACAGTCTGAAGTGTGACTCAGGAGCATTGAGGATAGTAAATGCAATGTCATAGAGAGAAAGTCCCCTCATGGCTGCATCATATTGTCTCAGGTTTGATCGGTGTGTGGCACCGACCACAATCCAGCATGAACTCAAACATTTTCTCCTTTTTTTTGAAATTTGACTTGTTTTTTGAAAGTGCTAAATGTGGAATGTGAATCAGAAATGCTGAAAGAAACATCTCCATGTGGAATGAGCTGTCCTGACACGACGGTAGATGTCTTTGTTACAGAGCAAGATGACTTGTTTTGGCAGCACATTAAGAGAGTCAGCTGGCTGGCTGGTCAAGGCACATTTTACAGCCAAAATACCGGGGATATAAATACGGGAAAAGCACTGCGTGGTGACTCACACTGAATTGCAATATGGTGGCAAGCACACCGATTTGTAAGCCAAACAGTTTTACATGGCAAGGACATCGCTATGCATTGAATGTCCTCCTCCTCTTCACTCTGGTCTTCTGCCAGCACACTTGCATGAAGAAAGGTTGCATGTAACTAAAACTAAATTCGGTGTTATTCTGTCTAAAAATATTGACATTTTTTTTCCATCTTCACAGTATGTCTAATATGCTTAACCACATAATGAATGACACCTACATGTAGATAACCCCAGGCAATCTGCAAAGACCAGAATGAATCTCTTTTCCAAAAACAGGATGCTCACAGTGCAGTCACACATTTTTAGCCATGATAGCAGCATGGCTCTATAGGGATGCCGCTGTCTGTCTAGTGGTCCATCCATCCACTACTTTGGTCGAGGACAGATATCAATAGAGTTCTGCAGGGATGATGTATTTTTTTAGGCCAACCCGGAAGTTAGAATCGCCCTGGTTCACTCCACAGAAAGCCAATGGGGTTTTTCCATCGAGCTCTGTGGCAAACAAACGTTTATGATACTCACACGTTTTTTTCCATAAGATAATCTCCACAAATTTACTACACTTTTAGGATTTTTGAAGCATAAATGTAATCGCTAGAAGTAAAAACGCTAGACTACAAACGAACAACACCACGATTGAGCATGAGTATACACAACGATGCTGTAAAGGTGGACGAGTCGGTGTGATGACATTTAGTAGTCTCACTTAGCCACTTGTTGGCGCCCGCCTTTTTTTTTAAACACATAAAAGCTTCAAAATTCATGAGTGGGATATTTACTGACGCATTTTATATCGTAGAACAAAATGTTAAAATCTCTTAAGCTTGTGTTAACCACAGACATTTTTTCAGGCATCTAACCAAAAACCCATCGACTTCAAGACGAAGGAATCGGAGGTGATAAAATGCTAACTCATTTTCGGGTTTTACGACTCATTCCTGTAGCACTCAGAGGATGAATCCTGATTTTGGTGATCGTGTGGTTTCAATTACATTTTTAATTTATTTTTATAGCGTCAAATCATAACAGAAGTTATCTCTTTTCATATAGAGCAGGTCTAGACTGTACTCTATAATTTAGAGATCCAACAAGAGATCCCCCATGAGCATGTTCTAGTTACAACAGTGCCAAGAAAAAACATCCCTATAACAGGTAGAAACCTTGGACAGTTTCTTATCCTAGCGCCACCAGTAAGTCATAATTTTCATTTACCCAGGCTTTTTTAAGCCCATTGAGGAACTGGTAAAATAATTGAAACGTTTCCCAAAACTACAAGTATTAGTGAGGCTGTGTTACATATGATTATAAATGTTAATCTTTTAATCAAGTCTGTATAGAATAGTAACCTTCTCCTGTAACAGCTTGCAACACAAACACCTGCACGGTCAGCTTTTTGTTTCGTTGACATCTTTTTCTCCATCTATAATTAAACACAATAACTTGAGTGCTTTAAAATAGAAAGTGCACATTTAGACCATTAAACTTAAATTTAACTCCTACTCCTTCCTTCACAACAGAGGCAGCCGTCCATCAAAGCCAGTGCATTAAAGAACAAACATTACTACCTGAGACTCTAATAGGCCACTCAGAGCACACGGCCATAAAACAGATGGAGCTTCAGTGCAGCATGTCAAGTTAAGTCTAAATGGTTGCATGAACCAATGGAGGGAATTGGCCATGGCAAGAAAAACAGGAAGGAAATCAACCATGGTGGTCTGGATCATTTGGAGCTATTACGGCAAGGAGAAGAGCATCTAAAGAACCGGCGAGTTGCATACCGTGTGTGCATGAGTGAAGTGAGGGACTCAGATGTATATGCGTAATAAATAGCCGTGACGCTGCACTAGGAAGGGACTTGGGGGATTTCACACTCTGTTTAATGTTCAGTGCGACTAGACATGTGATGGACACTTACTCACTGATAAAATCTAAAGTAGTCCGTCTCCCTGTGTGATCTTGTCTGAAATCAAATCTGTAACTCCTGCTGGAGGGAGAAAAAAAAAACACGTCTTTCTGTTGGAATATTAAGCAAGTGTAAAATGTGAAATGATTTAATGATCTAAAATATGGTGTTCCCATTCTAACAATGAGGATACAGGTTTTTAAAGGCCCTACAAAATAGGTGAGTTAAAAATAAAACCGTTTACGACTGGCTGCTGCACTTCCAGCTCATCATCGCTCCTCTCTCCCCTTTCCTGCTTCTCACATGGTATATAAAATATTCATATTGAATTCTCACACGTGTGCACACACACACACACACGCGAAAACACGGTGTGCTTCACACGCAATAAAAAAGGAATCATAAAATTGCAAAATAGATAATATTTATGCACCATAAGTGGTCTTTGCAGTATGATACTTGAAACTGATCAATGTACAGTTTTCTACAAAGCTTAACTGTGGACTATTCTGAATTAATCATAATATTATAGGAGACAGCATGTAGTAGCGCTGCTTAAGTGCAGTCCACACTCTCCTGGGTGCATAACGTAAAGATGTCTGATTTAAACGAAGGCTACACCGCTTGTCAAGAGACGGCTTAGAGACATTCTGAAACCATAAGATACACATGCAGAACACATCGGACCCAATCTCTTCTGCACTGATTTAAGTACTGGCGCCGCCGCTTCTGACAATTCCTGCAGATCCCACGATTACAGCAGGCGCTGCTGCAGACTCATGAATCACTCATCCCAAGATAAAACAGATAAATGCTTCCTATGTTAGCTGAGAGGGAGCGAGAGGGACAGAGGTAGAGCGAGATGAGGATCAGGATGCGGTGTTGAAGGATAAGATGGCTTCCTTGGATAATGAAAACAAAAGAGTAACATTACACAGGTCCCAAGCAGACCAACCTGTACATTTAAGGCTATCGTTGGAGGGAGGGGACACTAAAACCCACCCAATTGAATCAGGGAAGCAGATAGATTTACCATCCCCTCCCGTAACTTCATTTGGAAGCTAATTGAATCAGCATACTAGCTGCAGGGAAATTGAATAAAATAGAGCCACATTGGACAGGATTAAAATGAGGCTCTGACGATAATGCCTTAATGAAATTTACATCAAGCATGTTTTCAAATTAGTGCGGATTCTTTCGAAAATTCTCCTTGAATTCTTGGATAATGTTCTCAAAATGATTGAATTAGAAATAGCTGCTGGCAACATTTTTTCCACCAACACACTGTTTTTATGTCTATTCGAATTTGAGTATTTTGTTTTAATACAAAGGAGACTCTAACTGGGTGGCCAGCAGTTAGATATCCAGTATAAGACGGGTCCCATCTGACATGCTTCTTCACAGAAGTGTGATAATGACACACAACAGTCCCCCTTTAATATGATCCTCCGTATCCAAAAAAATTTGCCAAGACTTATAATCATGCTCTCACTGACTGTACATGGCGACGCGGTGCAAATCTGATCTTGCCTCTCTGAAACTGGGCTGGCACATCTGCCAAAGCAAGTGCTGGCTGAGAAATTTGCAGTCATGGTTACATCTGTTATCCTGGCTTCAGAGCTTCGTATCAGTGTGCAGTGCCATAGCTCAGATATTGTCAACAAATTGTGGAGAAAAAAGAAGAAGATGCGATGCAGTTAATATATTAGACACAGCTGTATATCTGATGTGGGACTGCAACTTGGTGTTGTTTACACTGACAAATCGTCAGTTGGGAATGTGTAAATCCTATACGTGTTGGATGATTAATATTGTCACGGTAACTCCTGTGAAGGTTGAATCAAGACAAAATTTACATGCACCGAAGCATAGATGCAGCCTGACAGATTAGAAGGTATATATGCTCTCAAGCCAGTGTTCAGACGTTTCATACTTTTCCAGCATCACAGCTGTGGCTAAATGGTTGTGTGCTTCTCACTGATTGCAACAGAAACCACCCGGAGATGTTGTCCCTCTAACATTCTGTTTCTTTAATTAGTTCAGCAAGCAAAAAACTTGGCTGCAGGTGCTGTTCACATTGATCCAGTTTGGTGTGTAGAGTAGTAGGACAAATAAAGATAAAAAGCTGTGCAGCCTGGTAGAATAAAAGATGTATCTCTGATGTGATTAGAACTTTGAATAGTCAGATCTGCAGGGACATGTGCTTTTATCCGGTTCTACCAGATCAATATAGTATGACAGCAATAAAAATGCTGGATTTAGGAGGATAGCCTCTAAATGCTGCCTAACAATTCATGGTTGTGAGGACTGTGTTTTCCATTGAGGGGGGGGATCAAGCTTGAAGGACGCAGAAGACGTCTCACCCTTGAAAGTTCCTAATAAATTCTTACTGTCCATGCAAGTAATGTTAACAAAGCACTAGTCTTTTGTTCTTGAAATATAGACATGATCGTTGCTATTACAGATTATCAAAATCCCGCTTAAATCCTTTCATGCTACAATGCTTTTACTCTCTCAGAGGCAGCTTTTCAGTCTTTAAAAAGGACACGCTTCATCTTCACTGCATAAACACTCAAGAAGAGATGAGAGTTTCAATGGGACAAATTAAAGCCATTCTCCTCTGTGGATGGATGAAACAAACACCCAGCTAATTCTATTGATTAAAGGAAATGGAGTTTGTTGTCAGCAGCGCTGTATTTGAGGTAGCGATTTGATTAGGAAGCTGTGCTCGACAAAATTGGTGTAATGATAATACCCGGTTTGATTACAACAAATGCACGCTCACAGGCACTGAGCGGGAATCAATCTTGCATTACGTCTACTCATTGTTCCTTCTAGCCTCCACTCCACATGGGACAATGCTCTATGTGAAGTGTCAACATGCATTGATGCCTTCCATCGGCTAACAGCTGGGGTAATTTACTTCCACAGTATATTAATCCATGCCATTGTAATTCACGAGGACATTTCAAATTACACTATTAAATAAAACATTTAAATACTTACAATGGGATGAGCACTTTTAAGACAATTCCTGACAATTGCAGCAAAGAAAATGATGCAAATCATATGAAACATAAAAGAGGAACCTAATTGACGCTGAAACTAGGGATGCACCGATACACTTGATCGGATATCGGGCTGATACTGACTCAAATAGCTGGATCGGATATCGGTGACAATGGGGCAGATCTATTCAATTCAATTCTATGTTTATATACCATATACATTATATACTGGAATTTAAATTTAATTTGACAAATTTGTTGCTGCATTAAAAGGTTTACACATACATTGTAATTCCTAGTAATTTTGAAGATGTTTTACCAAGTTGCTGGTGTACAATTTATTATTTCAATAATAATCTGTGTATTTATTTGTTACATTTTGTTTTACAAAGTTAGGAAAGCAATGTTTAAGTCAAGCCTGATGTTGCCTTACACATAAAAGAATGATTCAAGTCTCTTCCACACAGTGAGGCATACAGCTTATAAATGAAACACTGGTATCGGGTCAGTACTCGGTATCGTCTGATACTCAAAGCCCAGGTATCGCTATCAGTATTGGGACTGAAAACGTCAGATCGGTGCATCCATAGCTCAAACCGATTCACCATTTTAGCTGGAAATAATTAAATTCTGGTAATTCAAATTTACCAAGTTTTTGACCACAAACTTCACATTATTGCCATGTAAGGGTTAAAAACACTATGTAGGATGTCAAACTCGTATTTTCAGTCGGAATTATTCCATAAACTACTATTTCTGAAATGAATTTAATGACTTCAATGTTCGGATACATCTATATGATAAAATGTACATAGTTTATTAAGAATGGTCTGTGTACTTACTGTATGTAAAATAAAGACAAAGTAATTGATTGCAAGCACTATGGTCCTCTCCACTATGTAAATGTAACATTTATTTGATCTAACTTATTATTGTTTCAAATTGTAAGAATTGTGAGCACAGTAAAAGCTACACTTAAAAGTGGAATCCATTAACATTACATTTTCTAAGATTTGTTTCATTTAATATTTAGTCTCTGCAACATTTATTTCTCTCAGTATGTCCTCGTCTTCTGCCTCTCTGCCTCTTTTACCTGTCCCTGTCTGTCTCCTCCTTGGTTCCGTGTGCTCCCGTCTGACCAACAGAGAGAATCACTGATGTCCCTACATACATTCATTAAATCACCTTCCACTGCCACTCATTACTGTTAGACTCCATATGTGCATATTATCTATATAATATATGTGCTCTGCTAGCTGTACTGCAGTATTTCAGCCTGCAACTGTTTGTGTCAGACTAATGAGACAGAAAAGGCTCTGTCACTCACAAGACGAGGAGAAGGTGACCCAACGCAGCTGGGCAGTACAAGATTGATGATCCCAGATCAAGTGTTGGGTTGCATCCATCTGAAGTGCAGCTTGTACTGTGCCCAGCCTGAACATGACAAGACTGTCCTCTGACATTCAGCCTGCTGCAGTCTCCTCTGGTATAACCAGTGCCACCCCCCCGTGGTGCTGGTATAGACTGTAGATCCAAGAAGTGCTTTGGACCATGGATCAAACCCACTCAATCTATAGAAACTCAAGTGGAAGCGAGTACCTTGGATGGACAATGTTTAGGGACTTTTACAGGGATTCTTAGTTGGTTAAAAGCCAGTACTACTGTGATAAATGTCAGAAGATGCTACGGTAGTATATTCATGACCTTGAGGGATCCCACAAACCTTTGTAGTGTTCCTTGACTATGCAAATCTGTCATCTCAATAAACATTGAGTGACATCTTTTGCTCATGACGGATCATACCATTCTGCCAGGCATTCCTCCCAGACTGTACTCGTTCTGGCTGCTCTCATACACAGTTCATATCTATACCTACAAAAAAAATGCACTATAATTCGTATATATCCCACAAAATCAATGTATGTAATGTTGTATGTATGTAACTCCACATAAGTCGGGGTGGATGGGTGGGTCAAAAAACACCCCACTTTTGCCCAGGACACCGCTGTTAGTTGTCTGTGTGCAACCAAAAGTCAAGGTTTATTTTTTTGTCACGTAACTTCCATACTTAAGTTACGCCACCTCCTGAGTTATTTAAAGCCAAACGAGGATCTCTTCCTAAACCTAACTTAATAGTTTTGTTGCCTAAACCTGAAGAAGTCGATCTTTTTTTAAACCTAACTAAGTAGTTTTTGTCACAAAACCTCCATATTTCCATATGCCAATGTTATTTTAACCCAAACCATGATATGTTCCTAAAACCTAACAAAGTAGTTTTGTTGCCTAAACCTAACCAAGTTGTTTCTTGGGAAAACAGAAGTTTATTTGGAAAAGACTGGAGCTGAAATTGATATGTGTGCTGGACATTCATAGGAAAATGCACGAAAAATACGGAATAACTTTGCAGAAGATATCATACGACCGTTGTATGAGGCTACATCGACTCGTTTGCAGCACCAAAAATGATACACATGGAGAAATACACTGAGAGGGCACTAACTATGAACAAAGTTCATCCATTCCTCCACTTCGCCTGCTGAAACTGGGTTATTTTTCATAGGTAAGATCATATCTCTCTCTCATACATTGATTATAGAGTTTTAAACACTATCAAGAACGACCATCATGTGCCTTTCATCTCATTTTAAAGCTTCGCTTGTGCAAGCCTATCAGCTCACATTTATTCATGAAGGCAATGAGTGGAACCACATAGTAGCTGGTGACGCCTTCTAGGATCTCTACCCTCCTGCTGTGTTCAAAGCACTCAACGACAAGTTCATCATGACATGTTCTAATGATTCGTCTTTGTGTGTCTGGAATGACACTATCGCTATCTGCAGGTCCCTTGAAAACCATGCTCAACATGTCTCAGAATCCGTATTTTGTCAAACCCAAAAAGTGTCTCGACCACCTCTTTGCTGGGCTTGATCATCTCTGGTGGCCATGTACTGTACAGATGGATTTTACCAGCAAAGTCAGGAAACAAATGGCTGCAACCCAGTTCTGTCACACAGCTGCAAAGATTGCCAACTTCCACCGATAAAAAACGACGCTGTTGTGGCAGAATCATTAATTATTCTTACACTCTATTCACATTATTCACCTGCACCACTGAGGCCAATACAGTGTGTCTGTGGAGCTCAATGTCATCATAGCACCTACTGTGTATTGATCCACCCTGACTATCATGGGAGTCATTCAGTATGAGGGTATCACCATTTCCTCAATAATTACACACCAATCCTTTACATGCCTCTGTAATCAACTGTCACCAGTGGAAACAAACTATGATATTGGCAATAAAGAAATGTATTCAGCTAAACTGGTGCTAGAGAAATTACACTGGCAGGAGCACTCAGCAGGCTTGATACAGCTGCGACTGTGATAGGTCACTTTACTTATGTCTCTCCACTCGTCTTAGTCTCTCCTGTGTGGGTTTATAGTCGCCCACTGTGCTTTCTCCTTGGTCCTGTGTGTTCCAGCAGAGACACTTTTTCCCCAATGTGCAGGCAGTGCCTTAGCTTCTAAGCTGCCACTATTTACCTCATCAGCATCCGCCTATGCAAACCTCCACTCTCGCAGTAGTCATTTGCTTAATTGCTATGTGTGCTCTGTTCTGCATATGGTAGTCTACATTTACTCAAGATCCTGAGGTCCTAAGATTTTCCTGCCCAGCCTTCGATATCAAAATTCTAATCCTGCCTGTAGCTTGGTGTTTTCTTTTGGGTCCAACCCTGTATCAAACCAAACAGGAAGAGCAATACGATCTAAATATCAATGTCTAATACAATGTAAACATCAAACTTTGTTCACTTAAGTACAAAATGGTTATCATTTAATCACTGCAAGGTCAATAGTGTAGAAGCATAGAATTTGTGTCGAAGAAATTTGAGTCATTCCATAGACGCAGATGACACAGGTAAAACTGCATGTAAATACATAACATGCAGGTCTTTGATCTACTTATCTGTGATGACTTATGCCGCATTTCTACTGCATGGTACGGCACGGCTCTATTCAACACGACTTGCTTTTTTTGGCTTTCCATTAGCAAATGTTGTGGATAGTACCTGGTACTTTTTTTGGTACCACCAAATAGGGATGCACAATCAATCAAAATTTGATCGAAATCGCAATTGCAATTTTCAAATCGCAACCAGAAGGCGGAGTTAAAACACTGCAGACCACTGATTGGTCAGCGAGAGTTGTCACTTCTGCAACACAGGATATCCTGCACAAACCTGCCATTTTTAAATAGCCAAGCTATGAGAAGCAACCGTGACCTTTTTATTCACTCGACTCAGATTTTAAAAAATGGCAGCATGCCAAACTATGCCGTACCCTACAGCTTATATTACGTACACTACGCCATATACTACGTAAACTACACTGCACACTACTCTGTACACTATACCGCACAATTGACGAAGAGCAGATGTTCCTCTGTGGCGTCGCGAATGGCAGCCTCGGTGTTGCGCTCTCTAGCACGTTTTCCTGGTTTTGTTTGTTTATTCAGTTTTCTTCTCTTCCTCTCTGGTTACATTCTCCGTTTCGAACATCTGATATATATTTATATAATATTCATATATGCACCTTTTTTTGTACACATGTGTACATGCTGTCTATACGTGCTGTTATTTATATTTCTGTGTAAATACATTGAAAGAGATGCAAAAAAAACCTGAGTAAAATTTCTTTGTATGTGCACACCTTCTTGGCAAATTAATCTGATTCTTATTTTGGTTGCCGATGAAAAGAGTCAGAGTGTCATGGTGAAGGTGATGTCTCAGCAGTTTCACGCGGCATCGCTATCACTATCAGCTGAGAATCACATCTACACTAAGGAGGTAAATATCTGCAGTGGAAAATGAAACCATGCAGTGGAAAACGAAACCATGCAGTGGAAATGAGGCATTAAATTACCTGGTCAGGTACCTAAATGACTGATGTGTGACAATGACTGTACCTGTGTGCTGAATTTCACATTAGCACCAATATACCATTTGCAGAGGAGCTACTGTAGTTCTCTCAAAGTTTTAACACCCAAGTTTGAGCTCACTGTGCATCATCAGAGGCAGAGGTGATTATCAGGGTGCCACAGCCACACACCACACATATTTATCACTTTAAGGAGATAATTGGGTGTGAAAACCTTGGAGACAGGGGATAACAAATGAACCACCGTAACGGAATTACTTTCATAGCTTGTTTTCTAACCTTTGCAGGCAACAAATAAATTAAAGAAGTTGCAAATGAAGTGACAGATTTTGTACTGTCAATGTCTACACCAGATGTTTGTACATTACATGTTGGAGTGTCATTTAAAGGAAACCTACACCCCATCATTATTTACTGTACAGGTGTATATGATAGGTGGTATGTACTCTATGAAATTAGGTAGGCCGTTTTATTGGACAGAGTTAAACTGCACGTGTTGATGTTACTGTGTTTATGTTCATAGAACAAACACAATTGGCCGTGTTCACGTTCTTATCGCTGTATTAGCGACTCCCACTGGTTGGAACTGGGCAAATAGTGGAAACAGTTGAAACCAATAGCCAAAAGTGGAGTTACATAAGAGAACCCTTTCCAAATTTATTTCCAAAAATAAAGTGAAACAAGGCTTGAGCTGCAACTATGTGGAACATCTGAATCATCTGATAGTAATTTGAACCTGTTCTGTTTGTTTCACTTGTGAACTATTCTACCACAAACATACACTATATTAGGGTTGGGAATCACCAGAGGCCCTACAATACGATATTATCATACTTTGGTCATGATACAATGTTATCGTGATTTTAAACATTTTGCAATATGCTGAGTATTGCGTTAAGATATATTGCAATTTATTACCCTTTTTCAACTGCAAATTATGCAGTTTGCTTTATCTAATAAGATATTGTTTTCACTATGTTCATCTCGCTTCAATAATTTTTATTGCAGCAAAATGGGATTATCAGTCAAGCAGACCAACACATAAAAACAGAAATGATGCATCATGCACCTGACAAACAACTGTTTGTATGTACCTCTAAAGTACATCAATGGTCGTATGTGGCACCTAAACTGCTTGTTTGGATCAGGTACAGAAAAAGAAAATGTCCTGTTATGAAATAAAACAACAGCAAAGTATATATACAGTATCTATAATTGTAAATGTAATTGTAATTGTAATGTAAATGTAATATAATTTATTATTTTAATGGAGCCTCCCGGCAAAAAGTATTTCACACGTTTGTACCTGTA
>CAKAOH010022016.1:0-15952 GCA_916701665.1 Sebastiscus tertius
TCAGTGTTATTACAAACATACAACAGTAAGGGTTCATTTACCTCCAAGTATCTAGTGAAAACGATGGACAGAAGCAGCACCAGCACAGGGAAGGTGACACCGTACGACACCGCCATCTGAAAGTTACTGTGAGGGGTGAAAACAAATCATTTACATTCGTTATCCCTCATTCAAGAATGAGCAAATAAAGATACACATGTGCGAGTTGATGATAATAATAATTGAGAACATAATGAGTATAATAAAATGAAAATTAAGTGTGAATGTGACCAAAGTGCTACTCACTTTTTGGAGACGAGCATCTGGACGGCGAAAAGAGTAACGAAGATCAGAGCCAGGCAGCTCATTGAGTGGTGTAAACCCGTCACCTCTGAAAGGCGGAACTGGAACACAAACACACACAAAGATACTGTGAATCCTGCTTGTTTCTGCTCTTTCATGCACACATACTACTGCATGTATTTAATTATTCTGAAGTTAGACCAGAGAATGAAGTATGTACCTCTCTCTCCAGGCTCAGGTCATTGAACAGCAGAGTCAAACAGTTGAGCTTCTTTGCTCTCCTCCTTAATGAAAAATCAAAATCAAAGGATGAATGGACAAACTGGCAGGTTCAATCCCAAAATAACAAGAACAGACTGGAAGAATTAAGGCTGCAACTAACGATTGCTTTCATTGCCGATTAATCTGTCGATTATTTTCTTGATTAATCAATTAATTGTTTGGTCTATAAAATGTCAAAAAATAAATGTTTCCCAAAGCCCAAGATGACGTCCTCAAATGTCTCATTTTGTCCACAACTCAAAGATATACAGTTTACTGTCATAGAGTAAAGAAATCAGAAAAATATTCATATTTAAGAAGCTGGAATCACACAACTTTTAACTTTTTGTTTTTCTTAAAAAAATACTCAAACAGATTATCAAAATAGTCGGCGATTAATTTAACTAACTAATCCATTAATTGTTGCAGCTCTAGAAGAATTATCACAAAAGTCAGAGTATAAAATAAGGAAGAAATCAATGGAGTTATCTATTTTTACCAAGATCAACATATAATATAATATAATATAATATAATATAATATAATATAATATAATATAATTTAATTTACTATAATATAATGTAATATAATATTTCACAACTTATATTCACAAATTCAATGTTAATTACCATAGTTTAAAGTTTTTCATAATAAAGAAGTTGCTCAAAAACCAATCATTTTTTTTAAGGAGAGACATGTTTGAGAAACTGGTAATATTATAATCTTTGTCATGTCTTGTCTTTTCCTCCTGGCTTATTTCTTGTGATTTTCTAGTTACTAAAAACAATTTACAACAGATGAAAACTTACCCTTTATTGTCCAGCGTGTCCAGAGATCCTCTAACGCCATTATCCACAACCAAACTGGGACAAAAGAAGACCATATTAGAAACAGCTCTAACCAAAACAATATACTGTATTCCCAACTGGTGTGTTTTAAGAGGGAGCAAAACACTCTTTTCCTCCAAAAAAAACAACTCAATTTAGGACTTTACAAATACAATAATGCTGTGAAAGAGCTCCTCTATGCCTAAAAGCACTCTGTGAATGCTACATGCTTTATTCTGAGTCCAACAAAGTTAATAATGATGGTGTGTTTTGCATAATTTCTCAGAAACTTACCAGTTGGGGTTGCTCTGGCAAGGTGGTCTTTCCTGAAGCAGACAAACACACACAGTCAACCTAACGTCACCTTTCTTGAGACAGACAAAGGATCAGAAGACTATTAAATAGATCATGTGTTACGGAAAGAATATGTATATGAAAACTAATTTCTGTATATGTAATGCATCTGTGTATACTGATTAATTTCATGCACAGCTCAACATGTGGGAGAGGCTAAGTATAAAGGAGGGAAGCAGCTCAACTACATACCGCAGACAGCTGTGGTTGGTTCGTGGCGACGTTGCAGGGAACAATTGGCTTCTTGGAGGGCGTGGCGTCAGGGTTGTTCAGGTCTGCGAAGGGTTGGATGTTCCGCCAGGACTGCAGGTACTGAGACATCCGCATCGACGCCCGCTGCCTGGTCTCTACCGTTGTCAGAGTGTTCGACTGGAATTAAAACGGAGATTACTTTATTTGACTTGACTTGTACCCCCTCGGGAACTGTATTTGCTTTTCTGTATATCCCTCCCTGAAGCTAGATCACAGCAGAGAGAACCATCAAAAGAGCACATCTGCAGGGTTTGCGAGCACCACAGATGCCCACACAATACATAAAATAATGACAGATCTGCAGCTACTTTGAGCAAGATTCCCCTCCTCTTGTTTTCAGGGACCAAACCAAGATTTTCTAGGCTCTTAACTCAGCTTTTCTAATTTAAGATAGATCAACCTGCTTCCCCTTCTACAAATATACAGTCTAAAACTGTTCTCTCATATGAAGAATCAGGTCTGGATATTGCCTTTCACACATGTAGCAAACAGCAGGAGATTGTTCCTGTCAGATGCGTCCTCACCGACTGCAAATACTCTGTTTGGTTTGGGTGAGGGGTGACGTCTGTGTGGAGCGTGCAGGAGGCAGAACATGATGCAAAACACTGCGGGCTCAATCGGACATTGCACAGACACAGAGTGCTAGGGAGCTGGCAGGGTAAAGTCTGTTTGATGTCCGGTTCAACTGGTTCAGGCATTTGCGTTCTCACATACAACTCCTACAGGGTAATATCTAGATCATTCAGGGTTGCAGAGCATGAATGAAAGGGGCTTATGTCAGGAAGTTGCATACTGAGATTACCTAACCAGAAACATGATATCTTACTTTGTCAATTTATCAAAAAGTCCAATTTAAAAAACTTAAATGCAATTACTGCTATTTTTCTTTCATGAAGTTTTCTTTTTGGTAGAACAATTTCAACAAAAAAAGTACCAACCGATTTAGGTCTCCTGGAAATGCTGTCTGGCTGTTTTGGGTCAATCACCAGGTAGGTGTTTCTTCCTTTAAGAAGAGGATCCCGACTCCCCCCGTCCCCTTTCTCCAGATCAAACGCTCCGTTCAAGTTCAGCATCGTCTCCTCTGTGATATGGACTCGCCTATCAATAATAATAATAGTATTAATAACAAAATAGGTTACAAAAAGTATGACATTAAAAGAGAGTAGAGAGGTAACAAAACTCAAAATGTATCCTCCATTATCACCACACTATCTCTATCATCTACATCAACTCAGAATTTGTATTACCCAGGAATGCCCCCGGACTCCATGTGGTTTGCTAACGTGACGTCGTGTGACCACACGTCGTACTGCCACTTCTGTAAGCCGATCACGCCGCAGAGCACGTTGCCACTGTGAACACCAACCCGCATGCTGATCTCGACCCCCGTCGCCTCTCGCAGTTTACTACAGGGAGACAAGATGAGTAAAATCAGAATGACAAAAAACATTATTAATATTAATAATAAATATATTTATTATATATAATAATACATAATTTATTCGATTTTTTTATTTTTTTTATTAATAATCTGAATCGGCAAAGTAACTAAAGCTGTCAAATAAATGTAAATATTTCTACATTTAATCTACATTAATTAGTTTATACATTTATTAGTTATTTTTTATATACTATGGCGCTAACACACTCTGTAGCTGTGTGCTTTGAGCTGTGATATATAGTGTGGTTTCAGTCGTAGAGGAAGGAGTAGAGACATAACAACGCCATGAGAACCACGAGGAAGTCATAAAGAGGACAGTAACATCATATGCAAATTTAAGAGCGCTGACTAGCTTTTATGGCTGGAAAAACAGAACTCAGGTGGGAGGGACCTCGACTTCAACTTCAGTTTATTTAAAGTGCACATCCGCCAGAGAGAAGAAGAGAAAACACAAGATATTACCTGTAAAAGTAAACACAGATACACAGGTCATAATGTTAATATGACAACAACGTTGAGGTTAGTCATGTTAAAAACAGGAGCCAGTCCTTTTAAAGCCTTATAGGTAAGAAAGAGGATTTTGAAATCAGCTCTTGCGTGAACCGGTAGAGACATCAGTACCGGTGTCAACACAATGCTACAAAGAGAGAGTACAACACAAATGTATTTTCTAATACAATTTTAAATAATCACAGAAGAGGAAAGACAAATAACGTTGGGGGAAAAAACTGACCTGATGGCAGTGCACATGTCCAGCCCCATCTGAACACAGTTCTTGGCGTGGGTGGGAATGGGGTCAGGCAGACCAGATACACAGTAGTAGCAGTCACCCAGGATCTTAATGCGAAGACACCCATTCTTCTGCAGATAAGAAGAAACAGAGACGAGGAGTCAGATGCAGAGTTAGCTAGTTTATAACCAACACAGAACTGTCCTTTGTGAAGAAATATTAGTGTTATTTTGGGCGGGGTGTGCTGGTATTTTCACCTTGGCGATGTCATCAAATCTGCCAAAGACCTTGTTGAGCACAGCGACCAGCTCTTCTGGCGTGCAGGTACTCGCTAGCTTTGTGAAGCCCACAATGTCTGCATACAGGATGCTACACAGAGCCACACAGATAGACACAAATGTTAGGCATGTATTTGTATGATAACAGCTTTTAGCGACTCTCAGTGATACAGGATAAATACAGCAAGTATAAGACAAATATCTGATGTGTCTCCCAGCGTTGCCACACAGACAAACAGTAAATTCATCAAATTCAGTGCCCCATGCTACTTTCCAAGCTACTGTAGCTGTCATATATAGGTTTCATCATACAGAAGTGGACATGGTTTCATCTAAAGTAGGTTAGAAAAGCTATAAACGCACAGACAAATCGGCACACACATTTGCAGATTTCTGCCGCAGCAGAAGTGTAACAAAAGCCATGTGTAAAAAGCCAACTGAGAGTCCTGCTGAGTTGTAACTTGTCTGTATTTCCAGCTCTTGAAGCAAAATACTTTGACTTTCCAGCCATTAATATCTATGAATGCATTACAGATTTGTCTACATATTTAAAATTCTTTGGAGGTCCTTTTTACACATTTACAAATCTGATAACGCGCATGTGGATTGAGATACAGTTACAAAAATCTTCACACACATTTGCGAATAGTTCTGCTACAATAATGCCCCTCCATACATCTGCCAAAGCATTATGGGAACTGTAGTTCCAAAACATGCTCGATTATCCCTAAAAATTGACGTAAGAGAAAGACTAATAATAGGAGTGATAAAATCCATTTTAATGTTGCAGACAGGGGATGTTGGGGGTTGCAGTTGTCTCATTTTTGTCTGAGGGTTGCCCACAGAGTCAGGCTTTGAAACCCCCCAATATACTGTAGATGACATAGGTTTGTAAAATCTGAAAGCGCCTACACACTCAGCTTCATGCCACTCTTTAGACTTTATCTAAATATTGAGAAAAAGCTTATACCTTTACATTTAGCGTAGCATAGTTGCGTATTTCTGTGAAAAATGTATCTCTTGCAAAAAAAAAAACTACTTATACCACTTCACGTAACCTTGATGTAATGTAAGAAGCACAAATGGGCAGGAGAGAGAGAGAGACAAGTTATGGTTCAGCTGTTGCGTTCTGAAAAGCTAACATACTCAACATCACCTGTTCAACAGTGTAACAGTATGATCATCACCTGACATCCTTGTGCTTCCGAACGTAGAGGCTGTGGAAGTTGTGAGGGTTGGATTCACTCTCCTCAACCGTCTTGTGCTTGAAGAGCTTCTTTATCACCTCCGTTTTCAGCTCCATGGCGATGTACCGCGGCAACACCGACAGGAGGAGCTGCTCCTGTTGCAGAGGAAACAGAGAGGACAGGGGTCACGGGGGGTGGAGACAGCGGGTGATGAGTTCTGAGACCTATATACATTGGGTCATTGGAGGAGTGACAATCTGTTCACACAGGCTGTAAAAGAAATAGGCGGCCATCGATGCCATGTTTACTTAGTGGACCACGTTTCATCTATTTGTTTACTTGCTGTGAATAGTGTCCATTTGGGTTTGCTTATTCTGTTGCTGCTGGGCTTCAGACAAGTGAATGATTAATCTATTAAACTAATAGCCATAAAAACATATCTAAACCCAGCAGGCTGTCCAGGTAAAGAGCCCTTTAATGAGAGCCACTACACATAATGATTTTAAATTCAGAGCAACTGAAACAAGCTGCACGGAAGAGATGTTTTTTATATGAGAAGTGACCTGGACTGATTAACTAAGACAAGCAGAGCAAATAAAGGCTGAGCCAAATGAAAATGAATGTGTGCTAAACCAGCTGTTATCTTCTCTTTAGCTTGAAGTCAAAGAAATGATTTTACATTTTATATTAAAGCTATACTGTCTAATGAGTTTGAAGTTTGCTTTAACCTGCTGATATTTCCTTATTTCCTTCTGGGAGCGTATGGCGCTGAACTGTTCTCTCTTCTGATTGGATATCCTGAGGTCCTTCTCGGTCGTCCACAGATGGAAAATCCCGATGCAGTTCACGCACACAAACAGAATTGCATTCGCCACCAGCTGAGGAGGAAGTCAGAGGAGAGGAGATTATTGATACTTTATTAATATCCTATTGTGTTTCCAGCACTATAAGTAGCTGAACCACAACTGTAATATGCCAATCAATCAATGACAGAGTTGCAAAAAAATAGACATTATTGCTTTGAATTCTTACATTTTTACTGTGTTTTATTACTAACTGAAACCCACACTCTACTCATGCGCTATTTACCACAGGACAAACAACGGGTTATGTAAAACCAGGTTTAGGACTTCTACGTTAACCAAATGGTGATGCACATCATTTGCATTTTTTCCGTTGTAAATGTGAAACCAGCTGGTCACAAACAACAACACAGTATTATGCAGGCTGACCTAAGCCTCACATGTGTTATTTGAATTTGGACACTCTGGTACATGAAAAAGGTGATGATCTATTTACATGGGCAGGTCATTTGCAAATTGTTGTCTACATTTACATTTGAAGCTTTTTTATGTACTCATATTTGTTTTTCACCCAATACGAAACTATGCAGTAGTATTGACTAGGGCTGCCAATCGATTAAAATATTTAATCGTGATTAATCGCAAATTAATCTCACATTTTTTATCTGTTCAAAATGTACCTTAAAGGGAGATTTGTCAATTATTTAATACAACATGGGAGTGGGCAAATATGCTGTTTTATGCAAATGCATGTATATATTTATTATTGGAAATCAATTACCAACAAAAAGCAATGACCAATATTGTCCAGAAACCCTCACAGGTACTGCATTTAGCATAAAACAATATGCTCAAATCATAATATGGCAAACTGCAGCCCAACAGGCAACAACAGCTGTCAGTGTGCTGACTTGACTATGACTTGCCCCAAACTGCATGTGATTATCATAAAGTGGGCATGTCTGTAAAGGGGAGACTCGTGGGTACCCATAGAACCCATTTACATTCACATATCTTGAGGTCAGAGGGTCAAGCGACCCCTTTGAAAATGGCCATGCCAGCTTTCCCTCGCCAAAATTTAGCATAAGTTTGGAGCGTTATTTAACCTCCTTCACGACAAGCTAGTATGACATGATTGGTACCAATGGATTCCTTGGGTTTTCTAGTTTCAAATGGTTGAAACAGACACATATGGTGGGGGTTAATTAAAAATAGCAATTTGCGTTAATGGGTTAAAGAAATTAGTGGCGTTAAAATGAAGCAAGAAGCTGAAGCTGAAAGGAAAAATGGAAATCTATCTAATATATAGTGCTAATTAGGGACCTTCAGATTTTTGTTGTATCTTTGAACAGAGCTAGGCTAACTGTTCACCCTGTATACAGTCTGTATGTTACGCTAAGCTAGCCCACACATGGCTCTGGCTTCACATTTAACTTAAAGACAAGAAAGTGAATAAGCAAATTTCACAAAATGTCAAACTATTCATTTAAATCTATTCAAACACAGCAAAACTCTACCTGCACAGCAAGGTCCGGTGTCTCTGGGTTTGTGACGGGGACGTAGATGCTGATGATGATGATGTGCGAAAGGCTGGTCCATATCCCGACCATAAGAGCCCAGGCCATGGAGAGAGGCAGCACTGTGTACACACTCAGAGTGAGGAAGAGGAAAAATGCCACCTGAGAAGAACGAGAGACACATGTGAAGAAAGATGAAAAGAGTTAAAGAACAGTTAAAGAATAGAATGAAACTCATCATTTCTTTCTCTTTTTGCTTCCTGTTCACCTGTTCCCACGCAGTGACCGGTCCTCCAGTGAAGATGAAGACTATGGCAATGACGTACAGCGTCCCCCAGACGAAGAGGGCCAGGGCTCCTCCGCAGCGCCTCACCGTGGCCAGCCAGGGCAGGCAGACGAGCAGGATGGCGCTCAGACAGAGAACCACGCACAACACCGCTAGAGCAGCTACATGGACAGTCACGTTCTGTGCAGAGATGGGCGAAAACTGCAAGTTAAAAAAACACGCACTAACTCACGTTCTCTTCCTGGATTTGCTATTGAATGGGGCAACGTGTGAAACCTGCAAAATTGCTGCTGTGTGGCAACTGTTCAGGGCTGCTAAAAACTTAGTCATTAGTTGTTTGGTCTATAAAATGTCAGAAAATGGTGAAACATGTCAATCAGTGTTTCACAAAGCCCGAGATGACGTCCTCAAATGTGTCTTTTTTTGTCCACAACTCAAAGATATTCAGTTTACTGCCTGAAAGAAAATAATCACATTTAAGAAGCTGGAATCAGAGAATCTTTACTTTATGTTCTTCAGAAATTACTCAAACCAATTAATCGATTATCAAAATAGCTGGCGATTAATTTAATAGTTGACAACTAATCGAATCATTGTTGCAGCTCAACAACTGTTAAAAAGCAATGTCATTAGCAGACACAAACGGACACAAAGGAGCACTTCATGTTAACATGCAAATGCATGTGCAAACTACTTTGCGTAGCGTTGTCTTATGACTCAGCTGTTTACTATATCCAAAAAGCACCTGTCTGCTCTACTCTAACTAAAATTAAAATGCCTTTATTCATCAGACATGAAAGCCAGGCTGAGCTTTAAACAGCTGGTGTAATGTTTTTTAATCAGCTCCTGCCATGTGAAGTAAAGGTATTTTCATTTTTGCAATGAGACAACATGACCTGATACTTTTTTCCTTTATTCCCCTAGGGAATTAACATCGTTGTTGCTGATGTTAACATACATTTTTAAAGTCTTCCAATGCAGCGGCCTATTAACAAAATTCATTAGTAGCATGTTCAGCGGGTTAGTTTGCGTCCCATGAACTTTCCACTGATCCAGAAAATCCATAAAATGTGGAAGAAAGATCTGAATAGTTAAACACATTTAAACACAATGAATATTTGCATGAATGACTAGCTGTAATTCTACAAATAAAATACACATATAAAGCACTGTGTGATTGGTTGGCAAACCAGCAGCACCCTGGTCTTTTGTACTTTTATGATGTTAGAAAACAAACAAGCCTGTGCTGCTTGAAGATCATCACGGACCAAGAAACAAAAGTAAAAGCATTTTTTTATTTATTTCTGTTTATCATAAACAAAAAAAGCACCAGTTCCTGTAAAAAAATACAATTTAATTAAATGTATTTTCTGTATAATATTCTGTACACCACAAATCCCATTATTACAGCATAGCGTTATCTACAGCACTGTTAACAATCAAACGTTTATGTTAACATTAGGGTTGTCAAAGTTAACGCAATAATAACGCATTAATGCAAATTCAACCATGTCATACTACATTCTCATAAAGGAGGATAAATAACGCTCCAAACTTGCGCTAAATTTTGGCAAGGTAAAGCTGTCATGGCTATTTTAAAAGGGGTCCCTTGACCTCTGACCTCAAGATGTGTGAATGAGAATGGGTTCTATGGGTACCCACGAGTCAGACATGCCCACTTTAAGATAATCAAATGCAGTGTGTCAAGTCAAGTCAGCACACTGACACACTTACAGCTGTTGTTGCCTGTTTGGATTTCCATGTTAGGATTTGAGCATATTTTTTTCAATGCTAAATGCAGTACCTGTGAGGGTTAATAATGGATAAACATGCAATTAATCCAGATTATATATTTTAAATTAATTGACTGACCTAATTAACAACAAAAGTACAGTAGCTAATGTGTGTCAAATGTGTTTTTTATTGCAGGTTGATACATATGACCTACATATGTATTATGTATATGTGGGCCACAGCTTTGTGAGAGTGAGAAGTCGTGTGCGTTCTAATTGAAGCACAAGAATGAAGAACAGGTTTAATGCTCTAATTCCTGGGCCAAGTTGGCTGTAAAACTGTTGACTACCACTACACTGATGAAGAGATCATTTTAAAGTGTCTTACAGTATTGAACTGTAACCTAAAAGTGTGCAAAAAAATCCCAAATACATGGTTGGTATCAATGATTTCCTTAGATTTTCTAGTTTCATATGATACCAGTATCTACACTCTAGCTTTGAAACCGCCTGATACAACCTTAAAAACTGATAATTGACTAATTTTTAAAGAAATAATATTGAAAAATGGGACAAATTCTCTTGCTTCAAGGTGAGGATTTGCGGCTTTTCTTTGTCATATATAATAGTAAACTGAATATCTTTTGGTTTTGGACTTTTGGTCAGACAAAACAAGACATCTAAAGACGTGACTTTGGGCTTTGGGATGATGTGATGGGCATTTTGTAGGGCTTGAAGATATTCACAAGCAGGTTGACATGTTCTTTTGTCTGTCTGTCTCCATCTCCCTCGTATTAGTTGCTGTCACAGTGCAGCTGCCGCACTACTGTACACACACGCACCTCTAAACACAATAAACAGTGATATCCATCTGAGAATAACTAATAATATCTAATGTTGAGTATGAAAAATGAATAATGTTGTGGGATTATTCCTTATTTCATAGGCTTTTAGGATTTATACATTATTGTCACATACTTATATACAAAAAAACCAAAAAAAACGAAGCATTCGAATACTGATTTGGAGGTTGATTACCATGGCAACGGTCAATGCTTCAAAGCATTCGGGTCAGCCATAGCATTTTAAAATTCACAATTTCACAGAAGCCAAGGTGAGAACTTCAGATAACTTTGACCAGCAGTCCAAACCCCCAAAATATTGGATTTACAATGAATGAATATAACTCATAACAACTCATCATTTTGAAGTAAATGTTGATTGCACAGTATAATATATACAGAACAATGACACAATCAGCGTTTAGATTGGTTTCCTATAAGCCTCACTTTCACTATGCAATTCTGTCCGTCACCGGATACGAAAATGAAGGCTCCATTTACGGCGCAAAGGAAGTGCTTTAACCATTTCGCAACCAAAACAGGAAGAGGATAGTGCTTTTGTTTTAGCTATCACTGGCCATCCCCAGTTACCAGAGTATCAATGTCAGTTAATTGCAGTTATTATCCCCAGTAGCAGAAATGGCAGATGGTGGAACAACAAAACTAACTGTGGAAAACAAAATGCAATGTGGCTCTGAGGAAAACAGAAAGTGATGCTGTTATCTTTGCGACAGCGGCACCAACAATAATACCACTTGGAAAAGCTAGCATCTGTTTCCACTCCAACAAACTATTAACTGATTTGACAAAAACCTAGATGTACTTGTCAAACAGACAGGCAGGTTGTGAAGTAAATTAAAGGTGCAGCATATCGCGTCACACACACTCACCCTTCCTGTAGTGGGAATGACCACGATGAGGACCACACAGAAGGCCAACGACAGCACCAGTCCAGTCAGCATAGCCGGAGTCTCCTCCACGCATTGCAGAAAAGCCCTGTGGAACGCCTGGTAGCAGCAGCACATCCCCTCTTTCACACTCTGCCTTGACCGGGTGCTCCGCTTGTCCTCGTCTCTGTCCTCCTCGTCTCTGTAGTGGTCGTCCCACCCGACATCGATGCTGCCATTTGTTTTGCCGACTTTGGATGAAACGTCAGAGTATGAGCGCGTAAAGCAGCTGAGTGCCTTCTCTGCTTTTGGGTTAGAGTCTGTTTTGGAATTGCAGATATCATCGTCTGGACTGTACTTCATGTTTTTGTCATAAGTGTCAAAGCTGGGTTCAGAGAATTTGACAGGTTTTGTCCTTTCAAAAGAGCATCCCTTGAGCTCAGATTGCTCTTCATCAAAGAGCTCTTTGCTTAAACTATTGCAGCCAGGGCTGGATTTTGAGCTGCTGTAGTCAGAGTCACTGCAGCCGTTTGTTTGCGATGAGATGTTTTTGTCAGTTTGTGGCTGATCAGAGGATGAGTTGAGCGAGGCATCATGATCCATAGCCTGCGGGGTCACACCTGTTCCCTTCACCAAAGTATTGGCCTCAAGGGGTTCAGGAACCTGCGCTGTTTTAGCCACACCGACCTGTATGGAAACCTGGGATTCACTGAGTCCTGATTTGCTCCCGACAGTAGGATTGTTTGCATTTAATTTGTCGTCGTTTGAGCTGTCATTTCCTTGCAAAATGTTAATATCACCGCTTTGCACTGATTGTTTTACTTTTTTTGGACTGAAGTTGTCAAGCTCCAGGATATTGTCTGTGATTTTTCCCTCTCCATCACTGGAGATGACCACAATGTCCGGCACTAAACACACCTGTGGCGCTTCTTCTCCAGTCCTCCCCTTTTCCTGGAAACCTTGCGACTTGTCAGGCATTGTGACCTGTGTGAGTGTGAGGAATTTCACCGTCTATCAACTTGTCACTTTGCTATTTCTGGCTGTCTGTCTCTCTGTTCGCTTGTTTACATAACAAAAACACACACGGATGGTGTTTACTTCTTTGTCTTTTCCTTGTCAGATGTTGTTTATGTCTATGCAGGAGGGAGAACTTACACCCTTGTCTGCATGAGAGATTAAATTAATTAAAACAGCAAAAGAATCAGGCAATTTTTAGACTGTTCCAGTTCCTCTGTTTTGAATCAGCAGCTAAAAAGATGGTGTTCTTTCTGGGGTTATATAGATCCGTTAAGGTCCCAAAGCTCGCTGGTAAGGAATCTTAAACCATAGCACAACCTCCTTTAGCGAGTGCTGATGCATACTGGATGGAGTCTTGCTGCCAAAAAAAAAAGACAAAGAATTAGAAAAGTTACAACATAATCAGAATAAACATATAAATTCACTAAAGAACATTTAGCTTTTTAGCTGAGAGACTGCGCTTGTTGTGTCTGTGTCACTAGCAAAGTCAAATAATGAGAGCAGGGAAGTCATACCTGTCCTAATGCCATTTTAATGACAAACCTCTTCTAGTCATTTCCCCATTATGCAAAAAACTTGTTCGTCTAGCTGCTGGCTGTTTCCCTGCAACACACACACGGACACACTGTACAGGTGTGTACTGGAATGACATGTTAGCGACGCACCCACATTGAAAACATTTTTTTCCAGTCTCCACCTACACTCAGTGTTTTGCTCTGATGTGCCTGTCTGTTGCTTCTTCATCCTGACTGTGCAGACTACCTTCGTCACATACAGTCAGCTCCAATGTCACCATCAATTCCAGGATTAAAATATCTCTATTTAATCTGTCTCTTCTGCTACAGGTACATATCTGATTTAATAGCAGAGTCATGGAGGGATTAAACAGTAATTCGTCTGATTCGACCGTTCACCTTGACTCACCTCCCCTCCCCTCTTTTACGTCACAACAATTTAGTTTCATTTATACATTTGTACAAAAGGAAGGACTGTGTGTCTTTTTATAGCTGACACACTTTAAACTGTGACACTATGTGGTAATGACAGTACATTTATTGTGGTTCCACTGGTGTCCCTTTTCCCTGTCTGCGGGTTTCACTACTCTGTTTTGCTTGTCTGTAAAGCACTTTGCCAAAAATACATTTTCCAAAACGTACTCAGACCTCTTTAGAACAAAATCAAAACCATTTTTTATTGAATAATACTAGGGCTGCTGTAATGGGGTCATTGTATACCTCTACAGTGCTGCCATCAACTACTTGTTTCAGCTTTATTAGTTTATATTGAATAGTACTGATACAAGATCCAGTTTGTTCAGTGAATCTAGAGATAAAAAATATATTTTTTTATGCAAATTGTCATCCAATTTAGGATGAATTAAGTTATTGAATACATGATCCAGTTTCTTCAGTGAATCTAGAGATAAAAACTATATTTTTTTATGCAAATTGTCATCCAATTTAGGCTAAATAAAGGTATTTGTCTCATTAGGGTCAAAGTGGACCAAGAACATCTGTCCAACCACACAATCATAGCTACATCTCCAATACTGAATTGATGATTTTGAAAGAGGTAAGTAGTATTATGTATTAGTGTCAAGTTATTGTTTAAATATGTGCAGTATCCCAACTTGAGAGAGATTGAAACATCCACTCAAAGATGTTTAACTTAATTAAATAATTTAATTTAATTTAAAACATTGAAATAGAAAAAAAAAATACAGAAAAGAAAATATAATTACAAAATAAGTATAAATAAGAACAAATTCATTTTTTGAGACTTTGCAAAATGCATTAATCCTTATTTAATTTAATACACACACTCCTATTAAATGCCTCATGTTAAATGCAAATAAGCAAGTGCCCACTGCTGCCATAGCCTTTGCCTTAACATAAAGGTAATATGTATATGTGTATTATATTATTTTATTTTATTTTTTAAACATAAAACATCTCTTGTAATTAAAAAAAAAAACACTTTAATGGTTATTTAGAACTTAAAAACTACAGCTTAAAGTAATTTTTGTCCTCGTTTGTTGCCAAACTTTTCATGGCAAACCTATTCTGAGCAGTTAATAGTTCATTTATGATATCAATATTATCGGTTCAGTAACTTATTTCACGTTAATAAAAGCTAACTGTGTGAGAAAGAAACACCGGAGGTTGGGCATTAACATATAAGACACAAGAAAAGTAGGCTAATTTAAAGGAAGTTAAAATTAAGATAAATATTCTTAGAGAGTAGATGAGCTTATACCCTTCTATAAGTAGAAGGGTATAAATATATGTATGTACACATCCGTTTCTGGACGCATGTGTACATTTATACACATTTAGGTATATATACTGTATATTTGTTTTATCAACTTGTCCTACCATTTTAACCACTTCTATTATTGTTGATATGTTCTGTGATGTTCTGTTTTAGCAGTTACCATATCGTTTACTTTATTTATCTGCTTTTATTGTCTGATGATCTGTTTTAACAGTTACCATATCTTTTGCTTTATTTATCTGCTTTTATTGTCTGATGATCTGTTTTAGAAGTTATCATATCTTTTACTTTACTTATCTGCTTTTATTGTCTGATGATCTGTTTTAGAAGTTATCATATCTTTTACTTTACTTATCTGCTTTTATTGTCTTGTGAAGCACTTTGTAACATCTGTTTTGAGAAGTGCTATATAAATAAATGTATTATTATTATTATTATTATAGATATAAATAATAATAATAATAATAATAATAATGATAAAAAGAAAGAATATACAACCCCCCAAAAAAACACATAACAAAAAACAAAAACAATAATAATACAAAAATACGAGAGTAATAATACATTAAATCTACAAATAAGTTAATAGAAAATAAAAATGTGCATAAGTGTTAATTTAAAGTAAGTTAAAGTTAAGATAAATATTCTTTTTTATATACCTTATTGTTTCCCTTTTATCAAGGTTGTTTTTCATATATGCAATTTACAGTTCTTAATTATAATAGTTTATAAACCAATTTTTTAAGTAGATGAGCTTATAAGACAAACTCATTAAGTACACTAGAGAAAATAACTTAAAATTTTTTAAATAAAATTAAGAAAAGAAATAATAATAATATAATAATAATAATAATAATAATAATAATAAGGATAAAAAGAAAGAATAGAGTTTTTTAAAAAATGGTTATTTAGAACTTAAAAACTACAGCTTAAAGTACATTTTGTCCTGTTAAAATAAAAATAAAAAAATAAATAATAATA
>CAKAOH010022016.1:16038-82180 GCA_916701665.1 Sebastiscus tertius
CAATAATAATACAAAAATAAGAGAGTAATAACAAATTAAATCAACAAATAAGTTAATATCATTTTCATGGGCACACATTCAACATTCAAAATTGGAATAAATTAAAAAAATAAATAATAATAATAATAATAATAATAATAATAATAATAATAAAAAGAAAGAATAGAGTTAAAAAAATAAAATAAAAAATAAAAAAACACACATAAAAAAAAGCTTATTTTGTGAGATAACTTTTATAATAATAAATATTCTTACCTCATTTTTATCAACGTCTCTCTGTCGTCACTTTCTCCTCTTTTAACTTTTAACCGTCAGTTTAACACACGATAAAGGTCTTTTTTAGGTATATTTATCGCTCAGCATCCAGACAAACGCTGACTACTGTTGTCAAAGAGCTCTCCAAACACTTTAAACAAGTTAAAACCGGATAAAAAGGTTAAAATATCACGTAAAATTCTCTTTTCTTGACAAAATAAAACAGACCTTAGAAAGTCTGCTACTCTGGTTCGACGCACCAGGTGAATGTCACAGGCACGAGCTTCTCTGGTCCTTGCTATGCAAATCAAGCAGGGTGAAAACAAGGAAAAGACATGACGCGTCATTTTATCGGGTTGCTACGCATGCGCATTCCGCACTCGCCGAAATTGAGCCTCCACTGCGCATGCGTTATAACCCCATAATTCTAAACCTCTTTTAATAGGCCTTGTGCAAATAGGAATGAGGTAAACGGAGCTGGATGAAGAGGATGGAGGAACACAGATCAAAAGGTCAGACTGATGGTATTTCCTCTTATTTTTTTACAAATGTGAGGATCCTTTCCTTAGAATTATTTCAGTTATTTTATTACTTTATTTTTTTCCTTTTTTCAAGGCTGTGTTCATATATGCAATCCACCATAAACAAACTTTTAAGTAGATGAGCTTACAGACAAACCCCATCAAGTACACTATAGAGAAAACAACCTCAACATTCAAAGCCGAAACAAAACCAAGAAAAGAAATAACAATAATAATAATGACAAAAAGAAAGAATAGAGTTAAAAAACAAAACAACAAAAAAACACACAAAAAAAATTAAAAATAATAAAAATACAAAAATACGAGAGTAATAATAAATTAAATTGTATTTAAAGGAAGTGTAGTGAATGCAAGGCCAAACTGACACAATATGAAGAAATGAAACTGTCGATAAGTCATTATGAAACTTATAACTTGCATTAATGCATGCGTAATAATAATCTAATAACACAATAGTGCATGATAAGATAAAATAACATAATCCTTTATTAGTCCCACAGTGGCGAAATTTGCAGGATTACGTGCAGCAAAGAGGGATAGTGCAAACAAGAGGCAGTAAAAACAAATAAAGATCTTATAAATAAGCAAGTAAACAATAAAGATATAGTCAGTATTTCGGCTTTCCGGGTCTGATGTCCATAAATATGTTGCCCTGGTGCATGCTGGGAGGCTTTCCTCTACCCACACCCTCCTGGGATGCTAAATTATTTATAATTTTCTAATTAATTTGGACCTATTTACAACATTCAGTACAGATAGTTTTAGTTTTGGAGCAACAACATACCAGATCACGGTCATCTGTGCCTATAAATAACATGCACTCTCTCTCTCCCCGCCCCATGACATTTATTTTTGTTTTCCTTTTGACGCATTCACTGTTACCTGCCTGCACTTAATTATTGTCCGGTATGCAAATGGGTTAAACTGATGCTACAAAGGTACGTCAACCACCACCCACTTTAATCTCCTGCAGAGGTGAATCAGACGTCACCGAACCAGTTTAATATGCATCTATTCTTAGAAGGATGTGACTTATTCCTCTTCACTGAAGTCCAAAAAATTTTATGCAAGGCTTGTTCTCTCTAGTTCTAAACACAAATCTATGTATTGTGTGATAATTCATTATAGGCTCTGGACAAACAAACAAAAAACAGAGTCACAATAGCAAGAGGAAGCAGAAGAAGACAAGAAAAATAAACAATACAACAAGCATTCACAGTTTGCAGATTAATTCATGCAGTTGCCTCCCTTTATTTCTCCGCCATTTTGGAGAAAACCTCTCAAGACAACTTGTACTCTCTAGTTTGAGTTATTAGTTTGGTCTTAACTAAATGTTTTTGATGTCAAGAAATAAACTCAAAAAGGCTGCTCACTAGGATCTAAGAGCGGACATATGAAGAAACTGTTTTGGCCGTTACACTTAAAGGGATTTCTGTATGGGGGAAACATCATAATAACCCTTACCAAAATGAAGTTTATTCAAGTGTGCTATTAGTATACTTCTTTTGAACTTAAAATAAGAGATTATACTTTCAGTTTACTTTTTATGTAGTTATCAGAGATATACTTAACAAAAGTATACTTAATTATACTTGATTTATACTGACAAGTATACAGACAAGTCTAAGTATACTTGGCTTATACTGACAAGTACACAGAAACGTCTAAGTGTACTTGGCTTATACTGACAAGTATACAGAGTATACTTGGATTATACTGACACGTATACAGAAAAGTGTATACTTGACTAATACTGACACGTATACAGAAAAGTCAGTATACTTGGCTTATACTGACAAGTACACAGAAAAGTCAAAGTATACTTGGTTTGTACCGACAAGTATACAGACAAATCTAAGTATACTTGGCTTATACTGACAAATATACAGACAAGTCTAAGTATACTTGCCTTATACTGACAAGTACACAGAAAAGTGTAAGTATACTTGCCTTATACTGACAAGTACACAGAAAAGTGTAAGTATACTTGGCTTATACTGACAAGTATACAGAAAAGTCTAAGTATATTTATAGCCCTACTTACTTAATCTTTTGATTGAGATATACTTAAGAAAAGTATGATTAAGTATTCTTGCCTTATAGGCCTACAGAAAAAAAATACTTGGCTTGTAGTTGTGCTTACTTTTTGATAACCTATTAAAGTATGTGAGAGTTTGTAAAAGGATGTTTTGATATGAATTTACTTCGATTCATTAAGTTTTTGGATTACCCGTTAATCGTAGAGGCATTTGAGAACAACACAGTTTATTAATTTTTTTCAATATCATCACAAATCATCAAGTCAAATAGCAAAAGGAGCAAGTACCTTTATGTAATACATAAATCATTGGCTACGTACTATAAGTTAAAGTATACAAAGTATACTTTCCTAAACTATCTCATGAAAACTGAGGCAACATTGAGCTCAAATCACTGCAGAGACGTTTGAATATAACACTGTGGCAAAAGGAAAGGGCAGAAACGCGGAGCTTTCAATACATTACTTCATAGCTTACGTTATATAAGCCACATACTTACATCTATGCATCACAGACACTCTCTTTGCACACTTCCAGATACATAGTAGTAAAGTTTGACCTCTAGTGGACACTGTCATGAACAGCAGTTTATTTCAATGCTATAGCATGCGTTATGGCCCTGAAGCAGGTTCAGTTTTAGAGCTAGAGTGAAGGTATGGATATCATATGAAACTAGAAAACCCAAGGAATCCATTGGTACCAACCATGTCATAGTAGCTTGTTGAGAAGGACCAAATTTAGCCTAACGCTCCAAAGTTAGGCTAAATTTTGGCGAGGAAAAATGGCATGGCGATATTCAAAGGGATCCCTTGACCTCTGACCTCATGATATGTGAATGAAAATGGGTTCTATGGGTACCCACGAGTCTCCCCTTTACAAACATGCCCACTTTATGATAATCACATGCAGTTTTTTGAATGAATAATAAATATATAACAATATAAATATAATGCAGTACAAACATATTTTCGCCTATGAATATTTCTGCAAACTAGGGTCCCTAAACAGTCTTGGAATTATATAAATTGGGTATCACTGTAAAGCTGAGACTCTTGTGAATCCAATGAGCCCAACTGTATTCATGTGTGATGATGTTAGTCCCCATAGTACCCATTTCATTGTGGTGAGACCATTTTGTTAAACTTGACTTAACTGTATAAAATGACCTGTGGTGACCTCTAGGATAATCACAGCCTCATGAAACTTTACAACCACAAACTAGAGACCTAGAGCATTCAGAGGATGGATGGCTTTCCTAGGTAAATTGACAATAAGGGGGTTTCTGAGCAGTTTCCACAACAAAAGTGCTCGCCATCCAAGCCCCGAAAAATGCAATTCTCGCAGAAATCTCCAAATGTCCAAAGTTTTTGATACCAAATCACATCATGGCTTTTCCTAAGGTGTTCCTCGAGGTCTTGGTGTCTTAATGTGGTATTTTAGAGGGATTATTGATCATTTTGATCAATGCTTGAGTGATAAAAAATGATTAAATTTAGCACCAAATCTGTGTAAGAAATGGTATCAACCCCAACATTGCTGCAATAACTTATGAGACATAATAGAGCATGGAGATGAAAAACATATACTTCTATCATAATGTTCTAAGCCCTTATACACTTGCTCATTTGATGATTTATGACTGGAAAAACTTGACACACAGTGCTGACCTGCATCTCAAATTAATCTTGAGGTTACCAGCTTTCAAATGATGCACACCACTTCTGGCTCTGTGGTTCACCACACAAAATGTGGACTGAAACTAAAGTTGAATGAACTTTCTTCACAGCAGCTGTTTTGACTTGTCAAACGCAGGTGTAACTGGAGTTATTAACTGCTGCTCTGCATAGCAATAAGCCCTTTTCACAGCAGACATTTCCTAATTGCAGGGTAAACACTGGTGTAATTGATCAAATGAATTATGGTCCCGTTGTATGTGAAAGTGTGTCAAAGCCATTTCAGTGAGCCAGCATGCACAATACCAGAGCCTTGACCCACTTACGTATATAGAACAAGGACCATAATGAATGTTATTTATTACACACGTGTTCAAACATGTCAAACATGTCAAACATGTCAAACTGGCTGCTGTTAAAAAAAGACTGGGAAGCATTGTTTATATTTGTCCATATTATTCTGATTAAAGTTGATTTTTATAACTGTGTATTCTGTATACACAAACTACTTAAACTGATTAGTTTATATTAAAAACCAACTAAAGCTGATGTTATAGTCCAACATTTAGACATTTCAATTTGTAGCACACATTATTCCCAGTAAGCATTAGTTTGGTGATGTGGAGGTGAAAACAGAGCCAAATGTGATGGAAAAGTGAACGTTTTTACATCTAGATTATAACGGCTGTGTATATATACATAACATGCATTTAGGACCTGCTGAAACGTTGGTTGTATGTAACCTAGACATCACTTTTAACCAATTTTTGCCCTGTTTTACTAAGGGTGAGAATCACCAGAGGCCACATGATACAATATTATCACGATACTTATGTCACGATACGATATTATTGCGATTTTTAAACATTTTGCGATAACTTATATGGCGATTTATTAACTTTTTTCAACTGCAAATGATGCAGTTTGTCAACATCTGTTTCATCTAATAAGATACAGTTTTCACTCTGTTCATCTCAGAGTTTTCATTCACATATCTTGAGGTCAGAGGTCAAAGGACCCCATTAAGGATGGCAACGCCAGTTTTTTTCGCCAAAATTTAGCGTAACTTTGGAGCGTTATTTAGCATTCTTCCCGACAAACTAACATGCTTTAAGACTATAGCTTTAAAACTGAGCCTGCTACAATCTCTGAAAGACAGAATAGCAGCCAGAACCGCTGGCGGGCGTCGGATTGCTAAGAAATTAATAGTTTATATAATAAAAGATTGATACTTGACGTCCGTGTATTGATTGCCAAAATATCGCGATAATATGCTGTGTCGATTTTTTCCCCCTGCCTTGTTTTAACCCAGATGTCTGACAGAGAAAACTGAAATAAATAAGTCAGAGACACAGAGTACCATAGAAACACTTTAAAGACCAACAGTAAATTAGATTTTTTTTTAATCCTTTGAATGAAGAAACACTTTATAATACAGAAACATAGGCAGAATTCTGCATTTAGGTCTTAAAGGGTAACTTTGGTATTTTTCAACCTGGACATTATTTTCCCATGTTTTTGTGTCTAAGTGTCTAAGTAATGCAATTACTTAGCAGTTTCTGAAATTGGTCCATCATTGAGGTCAAACGCTGTAACTGCCAGCAGTTGTACAGGCTGCAATGTAATCATTTGGCGCAACTTGGTACCGTCATTGTACGTCCACTAAAAGTGCTTGTTTTTGTCACTGACAGGCTCAGATTGTTATTGTAAGTGTCTGACCACATTATGGAAAGGATCCTACACAGAAATGAAACGTTTTTCTTTACCTTTCACTTGATCCAATCTGTTTATTATTGCGTCATGAAACTGAAGAATGTTTTATTTCTCTGTAGGGTCCTTTCCATTATGTTGTCAGACACTTATAATGACAATCTGAGCCTGTCGTGACAAAAACAAGCACTTATAGTGAACGTACATTGACGGTGAAGAGTTGCCCTGAGCGATTACATTACAGCCCGTTTAGTGGCTGCCGTCCGCGGCGTTCTCCCTCAATACTGGAACAATTTCAGAAATCGTTGTCCCCATTAGTCACTTAGACACAAAAACATGGGAAAAGAAAGTCCAGGTTGAAAAATACCAAAGTTACCCTTTAAAATTTACATACATATATAAACAAAAACTGTGTTAAAAATTGCCTTTGAGCGGCCGGATCTTCGGTCACAAGAGAGATCGATGAAAACTTCACTTGCTATCATCTTTTGGTTTGATCTCCCCTCCCGAAGCACATCCGGCCACTCTCTGTATGATCTTAGGCTCAAAAGCTACGATCACGACGACATCACACTTGCTTAAAATAAGTTAAAAATATAAAATTAAGTGTACAGAATATTGAGGACGAGTTTAGTATTATTCTAGCGTTGCAAAATGACATCCATCTCCACAGCTGGTGATACAACAACTAGACACAACTATACTCCGCATTACCCATGTGCCTCTCAGAACTTATTGTCTGCAATAGGAAGCTATAAGACATGAAGTTTAGCAGGTTGCAGTAAATTCAGAATAACAACAGAAAAAAAAAGGTTTTCTATATTGCTTTTGTTTGAAAAACGAGTTTTCTAAAAGACAGTAATCCTCTCCTAAAAAATGATACATTTAATCCAGTTGCTCAAAATGCAAATCTGACAGTAGAGTAGGTGCTGGTTCTACTGATAACATGGCTGCACGATGAATGAGAATTATGTAAAAGTAGCAGATGGATTCTTGAGTTATGGCCAATAGTTTTGTGAGGACAAAGTGAGCTTGAATTTTGACCTTTGACCCCCAAAATCTACTCAGGTCATCCTCAAGTCCAAATGGACGTTTGTGCCAAATTTGAAATACCATTGAGGTGTTCCTGAAACATCACGTTCATGAAAATGATACTAACGGACATATGGATAGATGGACAGACGGACAACACGAAAACATACTGCCTCTGGGCCGTGGCTGTCTCCGGCGCTGAAGCATAAAATCACACGAGAGGTGTGCAGTCACCTAATGAGGCGTCATTACTTATTGGTCATGTTTTAAAGACATTAAAAAAGACTAAGAGTCTAAGAGACTAAGGGCCCTATTTTAACGTGCATGGGGAAAGGGCCCGTTAGCTCTGAAGTAGCCTACGTCTGCACACAGAGGAATGATGAGAGGAGACGCCAGAGAGGCGTTGGTGTACTGTGATCTCTCTGGTCACGGCAGTAAGCGGTCAGGAGCGCTGAGAGCGCGCTGCAGGTTGATCAACACAGAATGACTGAGAGCCTTACTTCATTGTATTCCATTATTTTTTGAATTGTCACCTGCTGCCTGAATTTTGTGTTTTCCTTAACATGAATTTTTTTTTTTTTCTCGTGCCGACACTGTATTTAACTGAAGAGGAAGAGCGCTGCTGAGTGTACACGTGTTGTGAACCTGCCTAAGTAGGCGCATCTGAATAATGCTTCCTTTAAATAGCAGGAAAATACCGCGCCATACTTTAGACCAGGTTTTTATTGGTCAATGGTGCAATCGCTTTCTGCTGCCTCAAGATAACAATGCACCAACAAAGCACCTGATCACACCTCATTTAAAGACCAACACCCTCATGGGTGCACAGATGAGCGCAAGTGCATTTGCTACTTACACAACTTGGGCGCTGGCCGTGAAAATGACAACTGCGTCGGTCTGAAACTAGCAATGAGAGTTGATGTTTAGCAGGTTTACCATGTTCACAATGTTAGTTTTGCCCGTTGGCATGCTAGCATTTTCTAATTAGACAAGTACAGCTGAGGCTGATGGGAATGTCATTAGTTTTCAAGGTATTTGGTCATAATTCAAAGTGCGGATTGTGGCGCTAGAGGAAAAGTCGGGATCATCAAAGTCATCAGGATTCATCCTCTGGGGAACATGAATATCTTTACAAAATTTCATGGTAATCCATCAAATAGTTGTTCAGATAATTCAGTCTAGGGCCAAAGTGGTGGGCCAACCGGCCAACCGACCAACCTGCGATCCCTACAGTATCCCTAATCCATTTGTTCTTCAGTGATCTCTTTCCGCCTGTCCTTTTGTAGCCTAATTTATTATCCAATTTAGTCCTTTAGGTTAGGAATAGGATCATCACATTGTAGGATGCTAAGGGAGAAAGAAGAGAAAGGGGAGGTGAGGTAGATTGGGGACGATGAGTCGAGGCCACTGGAGGATGAGGAGGAGTCAAGGTTGCTTTGGATGCTGCAGACAAAAGTGGTGAAAAAACTAGTTCCACCCTGCTTGACAGGTCTAAAATTACTTTTAAAATTTGGAGGGAAATGGCACATTTTCGTAAAAAACACTTGCTAAAGCAGATCAATGATGATGTGATTTGTTGTAGCTGCTTTGGTGGGAAAAAGTCTGAATCAACCCGGGGAAAACACTAAGACTAAAAGGTGTCCAGTCCTTCTACAGCTCCAAGATCAGATCAGACAGCGCATTCATGTCCGTCTCTGCCGGGTGGCACTGCAGCACCAGCGCCACCATGTTATCCTGACCCGGAAAAATCTGACAGAGCTGCTCTCTGAGGACGGCTGTGTCCTCTGGGCTCCTCTCTGCACCGAAGCCCAGTCTCGAAGCTCCAAGCTGCCTCTGCTGGTGTCCCGTGTCCAATCCCTTCCCACGTCCCCTCCCTTTACTCTGGTTACCTCCACCCAGTGTTCGGTCGCGGAAGTTCAGGACCTCCGTTTGGGAGCGCGGAGGTTTGAAGGAAGGGAAAGCGGTGGCTACGCCGGCAAAAGAGTGGTTTCCTGGGCCGGGAGTCCTGAGAAGGAAATAAGGAACTTCATTCAGAGAACATAGTGCCATTATATTTATTTATATAGTTATTTTTCTCACCTGAAACTAATTAAATACATAGAATATGAATAGAATATGTACACAATGTAAAAAAGGAGAATGAGACTTCAAAGGAGGAATGGTGCAGCTATTGTGACTTTCAATGGAAAAATAAAAAATGAATAAATAAATGACGAATATGCAATTAAATGTACCAAAAATAATATAAAAAATAAATGTAGGCATTTATTGTTATTAATATTTTGCTTCTTTATTTAATTCATATTAATTGCCCTATCTATCTACCCTTCTATTTAATTTTCCCTTTTATTCATTTATTTATTTATTAGTAAATAATGACTCGATAAATAAATAAATAAATAAATATGCCAATAAATTAACCAAAAATTATATTAAAAAAATTATAGGCATTTTTTATTATTGATATTCAAAATTATTAATAATTTGCATCTTTATTTATGTTCCTTTGTATTAATTTCCCTATCTATCCACTCTTCTATTTAATTTTCCCTTTTTTATTTATTTATTAGTAAATAATGACTTGATAAATAAATAAATAAATATGCCATTAAATGTACCAAAAATAATATTTAAAATAAATATAAGCATCATTATTAATATTTAATATTAATAATAATTTATTTATTTATTTAACTTTGTAATAATTCCCCTATTTATCTACTCTTCTATTTAATTGTCCCTTTTATTTATATAACTATTAGTAAATAATATAATAGAAACATTAAATAAAGTAGTATATACAGTATATGACATATATAACTTACTGGAATGTCTCCCAACATGTTAATGTACATCTTTGTTACTACATAGTTATTGAAAACTATATAGGATGCATAGTGTGTGAGGCTGTTAATACCTGTGCTCTGTGCGTAGGAAGTCATCCAGGTGTGGCCCTCCTCTGCCCAGCGGGTCGTCCGGCACCATGAAGAGATCCCCGACAAACGTGTACTGAAGAAGTCTGCGTGGAGAGGAAACATGAGATCACACCACTGTAATGAGCGGACTAGTCCTTTAAGCAGTTTTCAAACAGGGGACTTAAAATGAGAGTGAATGTCTGTGTTTCCAGCTCTGTGAAATATCGTATTTATTTATTCATTCAGGGGAAGATTGTGAAAGATGGTAATAAATGTAGCAAAAATAATATTCGAAATATATGTAGCCATTATTTAATTGATAAAATGTGTCATAAATTGTTATTTTTGTTTTAATTTGCTTCTTCATTTATTTATCTTTGTATTAATGACCTTATTTATTTACAATTCTGTTCAATATTTCCCTTTATTTATTTATGTATTTAGTTTATACATTTTTAAATTTGTTTATTTACTTTTGCATTTCTTTTTATTTATTTTACTAATTACTTTACAAATTAATATTTTTTGAATACATAATATGTAGAGCTTATAAAATATTGTTTTGCTATGAATTAAACTACTATACATAACAATATATACAAGAAGATCTGAAACGATTAGTTGATTAATTTGATAAGCAGATGAATGACATCTATTTTGATTATCATTTCAGTCATTTTTCATATAAAAATGCCAAATATTTCAAGGTTCGAGTTCCACAAATGTGAGTATTTGTTGCTTTCCCATATAATTCCTTTAATAATTTTAATTCATTTTTAATAATTTTGAGATTTACGACAAACAAAGACTTTTTTTCTGAATCTTTTTCTATCAGAAAGCTTTCTCACATATCATGTTATGAAGGATTGCATTACCAACAGTATCTGAACACAATACTCAATCCAAAATATACTTAAATTAAAATAAAATTACTGATCATGGAACTAAAAAAAATATTTTTTTCTGGATGATATAACATAGTCCTGATCCAACTTCTAGGAAAGCTGTTACACTTCAGCGATGTGCAGTCTTTTTATACCTCTTTTTGATGATGTCCTTCCATACGAGTGACTCGTCTAAAAGGTCTCTCAGGTTGTCGTTGGTTACGATCACTCCGTCTGTCTTCTGTGCAAGCTGCAGCATAAATCTGCAGAAACGGGGGGAAATGAAAGCTCTCAAATCAGCCTGCTCTGGTCTTTGGCGCCTCACAGTGGTGCTCTCAAACATTTATGAATGGACTAAAAGCAACAAATGCAGAGTCCCAGTTCCATACTGCATTACTCATTCTAAGTAGGTTTTATGTATATAGTGATTTCACTCAAATATACTCAAACCAGACAGAATGCACTAAATACGGTCCATTTTTTGAGTGTGCTGTGGATGCACACTTTTCTCCCACAATGCAATGCACAAAGGAAACGGTTGTATAAAGGCTTCAGTTTGCCATGTTATGATTTGAGCATATTTTTTATGCGAAATGCAGTACCTGTGAGGGTTTCTGGACAATATTTGTCATTGTTTTGTGTTGTTAATTAATTTCCAATAATAAATATAGACACACATTTGCATAAAGCAGCATATTTGTCCACTCCCGTGTTGATAAGAGGATTAAATACTTGACAAATCTCCCTTTAAGGTACATTTTGAACAGAAAAAAAATTAATTTGCGATTAATCGTGATTAACTATGGACAATGACGTGATTAATTGCATATAATAATATTATATTACATTATATTTTGTAAGATTTGATTCGATTGACAGTCCTAGAATATAGTAGTTTTATGTTAATTATCTTGGCTTCTTTTGTGAATGACACCAGTACATTTCTTTTTATACACTCTTAATTTCTAGGCCTGTGTTTCCACCTGCTATAACAACACAGACACACGACTGGCACACTTTTTAAAGCAGCAGTGTGTCTACAGTACCTGTCGTCATAGGAGCTGATCCTCTTGCCCTGCACCTCTCTGGAAGGCGTGTAGGAGAGCAGGCCCAGCTTCTGCAGCTCCGTCAGATAGTGCTGCTCTGAGAGGGCAGGAACAAACAACGCTATGTTTAGTCTGCACACAACGCCCACACACACTCACATGTTTGCCCAACTCACTCATTTGTTTTCTTCTCCTTGCGTGTGACTCAGACGCAAATACAAGTAGCACACACGCACGAGGCCTTTGTCATTTTAGAACCACAATGTGCATTTAACAAAGAGTAACCGTGGCAGCGAGAGCTAGACGGCAAACAGTTTGTCTTGGCTTTCAAAAATGTTTAACAAAATGCGAGAGGAAATAGCTGATTGATTGATAAATAAAGTTGGAAATAAATTAGTTTTCTAATTAAAATATTTGTGAAAAGGGAACAAAATGGGTATTATGGAATAAAGAGCACTAAATGCATTTTTTTATTGCATGTCTCAGCTTATTTTCTATAAATCTCATATATTTTACATTAAAAGTATATTACAATATTTTAAAAAATGCACCATTTCATGTAGTAAATGGGATAAAACATGCAGGACCATGGACACCAAAAATAAATAATATAAATTAACATGCATAGGTGTATTTCTTTTTTTCATTAATTTTCCATGCCATCCTCACAAGATGGCATAAACATACATTATACAGTCGGAAATACAAAAAAAAAAAGAGGAGCAAGGAGAGTATGTGTATTAAAACAGCCTGTTTGCACGAAAAGACGTAAAAAAACAAATTGTGTTCTGGTAACACAGCGGTACTTGAATTAGTAACTGTAATATCATTACTGTTTTGGAAATTGTAATCCCTTTACACTACTTGTTAATGGGGAAAGTAATGATATTACAGTAACACTGGAGATATCAAGTTTATAATATTACATGAGAAACAAAAAGTGCTACCTTTGATCTTGGGGTCGCTCTTCTGTCTCCACTGTGGCAGCAAGGCGCTGATGTGACGATGACCTCGGTCCCAAAAGTGCTGGACGGCCAGAGCGATTCCTCGACAGGAGAAGAAGTGACCCAACCCGTGACTGTGGAAAACATGGAACAGTATATGCAGAGTTGAATAACAAAACCAAAGCAGCTCTTTAACCAACAACCAAATGGGACTAATGGAAATGAACTCTTCTATAACATCATCAGTATCCAGAGGGTCCAATAATGTTTGCAGAGAAGAAAGTTGTTATTCTGAAGTCTAATACCAAGCTATTAAAGGTACTGTGTGGAGTTTTTGACCACTAGTAGCGTTATGGAGCAATGTTTTTACAAGTGGGTCTCCATTCTGTTTGTATGAATGTGATGCAACACGTAGTCCTGCTGTTGGTTTAACGCTATTCTGCTTGAAAATACTTTTTTACGAAGAGGGAAATGTATTCTACATGTTTGTTAGATCTCAACGATAAACACAATGAGTTTTGGTGAGAAACAATGAATGTAAACATAACTTTTTTAAACAACAAGGAAACTCCACAGGACACCTTCAAGACATTAATCAGAGTGTATAGTTCGTGTCATTTTGTACCATCATATTGTGATGTAATATGCTTTTATATTTATATCTTTCAGACTAGTGGAAAGAAAACATTCAAAATACACATTTAGGTGTTTATTTTTACGACTTTGTCTATTTGCGTCTGTTGATTTCTCAAAAGTTAGCATTAGATAATGCCTCATTTGCATATTTAAACATAAAATTTCAGAAAACTTTATTAAAATTTGTATTTTAATAAATTTAAAAATGATTCTTAATGTAAGTAATCAACTAGGGAAGTTTCAAGGTGGTATCTGTTAGTTAAAGTTGTACCCTTTTCACCTGTAGTGCTTTTAAAATGTATGAAATTTAACAATACATATCTTTAAAGGCTGTTTTTGAGGGGTGTTTTTCCTCCGACACTGAGCCAGAAATCTCCACTTCAGTAGCACTTACATACACCAAACTTCCCAGTTTTATTCCTATCTATATTCTGAAGGTTTTTACGGAGGAGTTTGTTCATATATCATTCGTAGCCTGATTTATAGAACATTTTATTCCTAAAAACATGGCGAGAAAATGTTTTTTTTTTAATTTTTATTTATGGCTGTTATATTTTCTGATTTATGGAGTTATAAAAAGAGATATCTTTAAAAAATTTTGACTATAATATGTCAACAAAATGAAACAGGAATGTTGAACCTGGCTTTATCCAATGTTCAGATTTCTGTATGCTTAATTTGCATATTTAAACATACATTTTCAAAGGTCAGATCTCTCCCTTATATTTAACCGTCTTTCGTCAAACATACACACAATCTAAACGCCCATCCTATACAGTATTAACCCTAATACTATATTAGTTAGCATATTATAAAATATATATATTAGAGAATGTTTACAACAGACTCTTTCTGTAACTCTGACCTCATGGCCACGTTGCTCCCGTCAATGATGATCGTCCTCACTTTCGGGTTGCCAGGTTTGTCTGTTAGCTGGAGGTCGAAGGGCATCTGCAGGCCTTCCATAAAACGCTGCTCGCCCGTCACCACCACCGAAGAAGCGGCCATGAAGCCCCGCCTTTCCCTCGCTCTGGTGGGAGACGAGTCGTTCCTCGTGAAGACGGGGAGTTGGGGGGCTTGGAGCGCTTGTTTTAAGGCGATAGAAGGCTGGGGCTTTGGCTTTAAGGCGTTGTCTTGGGTCGGATGGTTTTGTTTGGAGGTGGATGGATTGGGCCAGAAGGCGGTTTGGTCATATTGTTTGTTGGATGGGAAATTGGTGAGTGGTGAATCTAGGGCTGGGGGATAAGTCGGCATGGGTGGCCCTTTGACTTCAGGAAGGACGACTTGGTGTGGTGAGTTTGTGAGTTTATGGAATTTAATGAACTCGGGTACAGTTAGATTTGGCACTTCTACCCGTCTTTTATCGTCGGATTTTCTCTTTACTGCAATTTCTCTTGTTTTGTCCTCAGGTGGTGCAACTTTTGGTCCCTCTTTCTCCAGCACCACATCATCCATCTCTCTGGGCCCGTCCCTAAAGGCGTCCGTCTCTTTGCTCCCCTCTCTCTGCAGCTCCAGGAGCAGCTGGTGAGTTGATCGATCGGGCAACATGTTGTAGACTTTGGCCACTTTCTGCTCCATGTACCCGCAGCTGGCCGCCGCTTTCTTCAGCACTCCCAGGACAAAGTCTTCCTCGTGTCCTTCCTCTTTTTCCTCGGCGCTACCTTTTCCCTTCGTCGCTCCTTCTCCCTCTCCCTCACGAATGTCTCCCACCTCTCCGTTACTACTCGTCACCTCGTCTCCTTCTACTTCCATTTCTTCGTCTTCTCTGTGCTCCGTCTCGCAAGGTCGGTTCCTCTCTCCTTCTTCTCTCTCTTGACTTTTCTCGGCCTGCTCCCGGTCGCTGCGATCCTGCTCCTGCTGAACCACGTCCAGTATCTGCGAGGCCTCTTTAGCCCCCGTTCGGTCGAGAACCCGTTTCACGACGTCCTCCGTGTACCCCATGGCGGTGAAGAACTTCAAAAGAAGCCAAAACTCCTTGTTTCCCACCGACAACTGCAGCTCCTGCTCTTCATCCTTGCCTCGTCCCTCTTTCGCCTCGGTAACTAACGCCGCCGCCTGCTCCTCTTCTCCCACCTCCTGTGGAGAATGCATGAGTCTTTCCTCAGCACCCTCTGCCCGCCCTCGGGCGCCTGCAGACGTGGATAAAAACTGAAATAAGGAGTCCTCGGTTGCAGAGTCTTTCCCTGAACCTGCAGTCATCCCTTCAACCCACCGATCAACAGTCCTTAAGGGCTCAGGAAGTGTGTACGTAATGGCGGAGGGTTTGTCCCATCTAACCTCCGATTCCTCATGTGACCTTGTTACCCCTGCATTTCCGTCTGTCAGGGCCTCGCTGGGGCTTGATCCGAGCCCCGATTCTTTCACCAAATCCAGCAGGATTTCCTTCACTGATCCCGGCAGCACCAGCAGATCCAGGATGTGCTTGTCCTCCCATTTCTCCACCAGAGTTTTGAACGCTCGCCGTGAATCCAGAGACTCGCCGGGGCCTCTGTCTCCAGCTTCAGAGCGTCTGGACTGCGTGCCCTCATACCTCTCCACCAGGTCTGTAATAAGGGAGTAGGCTCGCACCACCGGCTCGGCAAGACCGGATATAAGCAGGGATCCTGTAGAGCCAACCTGGAGACAGAACAGAATGAGATTAACAAAGAACGTATATTGATAAGAAGTGAAAGTCAATTGTTCGCTCCAGCGCCCAGCAGCAAAGCTACGCGTCCACCATTCTGGACTGAAAGCGAAAATGACTCCCTTTAACCTTAAAATAAACATTCACACACATTATTTTAGAATATTTTCAGCTGAGGTTCACTACTTTACTCCATTTTTATACTGAAAACTATCCATCACATGACACACAAGAGTTTGAGGATCATAAAAGTCAAGTTGAAAAACCCTTTACTAGTTATTCCTATTAAGGGGTGAAGACACATGCATACGGGATTTCCAAATAATTTGTAGAGATCAATAGGGACTAATAGTGAAAAAGAAAGTTGTCAGCAATGATAAAACTTCCCTGAGTTGTATACTGACGTTCTTTGTTAATAATAGGCTAAAATTTCCCAGTGACAATATCACAGGGTTGCATTAACAGGCAGTTGTTAATTCATAAGAGGTATGACATATTTGTAGCTGATGACATGACATTGACTAATAATGTAATTTCTTATAAGAATAATATCACGTTATTAGTCAATATCATTATTGCATGATCAGTAGAAAAAAATGCTAACTAAGTATGCTGGTGGGGGATTTGCACAATGACAGAAGTGAGTGTACTCCGTTTTGGAGTCATAACTCAAATGTCAAATGTGAACGCCCAGACAAACTACATATATCTCTAAATGCAGCGTGACTTCTACTTTCAGAAGATACCAGCATCTCTGACATCCATCGCAAACAAACATCCATAAATCTGCTTAGAAATCAGAGAACAAAGATGCTTTTAAATCCAGAACTTGCTTGAGAAACATCATGTTTTTAAGTTTTCTTCAATGTCAAAGTAATCCAGTGATACTTGGATGTACGTTAATGGCTACATCGCAAACGGGAACTGCTAATAGCTAATTCGGCTTACTTTTAATGAGGCTAATTCACCAAAATGTAAATATAGGCAAAAAAATTGGGCCCATAATTTTCTCACTTTTCTGTTTTTTTATGTCTCTCCACTTTTATTCTGGTAAGTTCCAACCCTAATTGCTTTGTGACCATATCTTTTTTACGAATGCAGATATAAATGGTATGATGTAGCCTAAACAAAGACCCAGAATGCAACACTCACCACTATATGTGCCGAGGTGTTTCTTGTCAGGCAGTCCATGAACAGCCCTCTGGCTCCGCAGAAGATGCAGTGAAGAACATTGGGATAAGAAACCTCCTGCTGCTCCTCCTGGTTCACGAATCCTTTCACGAATAACTACAACACACAAATATTTTATGTCATTATTGTATTGTTATATTATTACAGTAGTAGTGCTGAAATACTGTAGTAGTAGGAGTAGACAAAATCTAAATTATGTGTCATTTTGGAGGTAAAAATCATCCAAGTTCATCGTATAATATCACCACATGACGATCCATTCTTTGCAATGAAAACAGCAACAATGCCCCCTTACTCGCTTGTTCTGGAGCTTTCAATTGTATCACATGGTCTTCATCAGGAGACATAGTTTGCTCACTTGTCATGGAACTGTAGATGTTCAAATGCTCCATTATTATTATGATTATTATTATTATTATACTGTATAAAAGAACGTTTGAACATCTACACTTCACAACCGGGCAAATTCTATCTGCAGATGTTGACTGTATATTAAATAAAATGACGTAACTGCAGAGTTTTTTGTTAAATGCTTGGTTTACATTGATATTTTCGATAAAGCAGACTCACTTAGTGTGTTTTTAGACTGACCACCCTTAAAGTATCATGTAAAAAATGTAAACTTTTAATAGTTAAAAGGTTGCTATACATTCAGAACAAGGTTAAAATGTTTATATACAGATTTCATTGCTGTAGTCAGTCTTAAAATAATAGTCAGGTACCCATATGAGCATTGGAAACAGGTTTTGCTTGCTGTAATCATTCCTGTTGTTCAAACTGATCATTGGGGCCTAAATCCAGTCCTTCCTGAAATGTACTGAAAAGTTTATCTGTAGCTAATATGAGGCTTCAGACAAATCTATCTTCCAACGTTACAGTCGATTTAGTATGAAATCCCCTCTTTGTGTTTTGTGCAGCTCAACAAGGAAACACTGTCCAGGGAAACACAAAAAGTTTAGGGAAATACCCTTTTAATTTGACTAGCTCAGACTCACGAAGCCTCATTTAGCTTCACATAAATGTCTGAGTGCATTTCTTGTAATGAATGTGCATGATGAATGAATCTTTTAATGTCCAATATGAACAGGGGGAATGATTACAGCAAGCACAACCTGTTTCAATGACTAATATTCCACTATTATTACGACAATATTCTGAATTTAATACGGGTCATGTACAACAGCATATTCTGAATTAGGCCTTATACCGAATAGAGGATTTTCCGATTAAGACGTGTGGGATATGCGGATATTATTCAGGTTTTAGGAGCATTCTTTGAACAGAATATGCATCTCAATTCGGGATTTTTACGGCAGTTTGTGACACACAGCGTCTTTCCTGTTTACAGCCAGTTCTGTACGTTGTACACAAACCAACTAGCCGACAGTTTGCAGAGATGGATGCTCAAAAGAAAAGCCCACGTTTCAGGTTGGAAAAAGAAACACGCCTACTTTTAAAAGTCATAAAAGACTCGGATAACAACAGGTGTTTGGATAAGCGCATGTATCACAACGCCGACCTTTTCAAGAAGGTGGTTGAAGGAATGAAAGAGTGAGGCTGTGTTCGCACTGTCGAACAAGTTCACCACCGGCTGCATGTAAACGGTAATGTTAGTGGAATATTCATTTTAATTAGTCATGCAAACGACATAAAAGAATATTGTTTTCTCAGAATAAGGACAAAAACCTGAATGTTTTGTGCATGTAAATGTAGTCAGTGTTCAACACAGGTATCTGATTGTTTGAAGACAGACTATCAGAGCTTCCACACCTTCATTTGTATTATTTTCACCAGAATTATGCTAATGATTGCAAGCCTAAAAAAAACACTTGTGGTTATATGCAATGACCTTTAAAGGGTGCACTAAAGATCACAGCCAGGTTTCTCTGTAGTCTGTGGATTATTTCCTTAGGTTTTGTAGTTTCATATGATGCCAGTATCTTCACCCTAACCCTCGAACTTTAAAACTGAGCCCGCTACAATCTAAAAAAACGCAAGTTGCGTTAATGTGTTAAAGAAATTCGTATATATACATATACAGTATATGTATTTGAGCTGCAACGATTAATTTATTGTTTGAATAGTTGGCGATTAATAGTAATAGTAATTGCAAACCATTCTGATAATTGATTAATCAGTAAAATTATTTTTTTTAAGTCAAAATGCTCTGATTCCAGCTTCTTAAATATGAATATTTTCTGGTTTCTTTCCTCCTCTATGACAGTAAACTGAATATCTTTGAGTTATGGACAAAACAAGACATTTGAGGACGTCATCTTGAGCTTTGGGAAACACTGATTGACATTTTTCTGTGATTTTATAGACAAAACTAATCGATTAATTGAGAAAATAAACAGATTAATCGACAATGAAAACAATCGTTAGTTGCATATATGTATATACAATATATATATTTATATCCTGGCATATGTGCTTGACAATCATGTGATTACTGGCTTTTATTGTCTTGTTATCGTACGAGGACACGTGCTGCTCAGTAGAGCTACTTCACACTAGTGTAGCGACCAAACAAACAAACGTTGCAGTTCAGTTTTTACTAATAACAGAATTCATTTCCATTTTGTGCTGTCAGTCATTCTGTCAGCAGGTTGACACATGTTTGGACCGAAACTCCACTCAGACTTATTAATCAACATTTAAAATCCCTCGATGAGTCATTTATGAGGAACAGTGCACCCAGACTACCAGTAACGTCAATGACAACTTCCCACGTGAAGGGTGACAAACTTGTTCACAATCAGGACTAATTTAAGGATAAAGATTGTGTGTTTTGAGTCAATCTAAAAATTGTTTTGCACAAGTATTAGGGGCAGAAACTGTTGGACAATATTGCTCAAGGTGTTGACTCAACTCTTATCTGACTGTGTGCTATCAAACAAACAAACCGTGCCTTACTTTTGCAGCTTTCACGTTGTTGCTCTGCCCTCGTAGTTTCAGCCATATCTGCCCGTTGTTGCTCTGAGACAAATCATCCGCTCCGATCCCGAACGTCACCCTGAATATCCGCTCAATGGTGGCGTGCAGGGAGATCAGAGATGCCCGCAGCATCCCGGCACACGCCATTTCATCCTCCACCTCTGGTTCTCCTCCACCTCCACCTCCACCTCCATCACTTCTCTCCTCGTCCATCCCTCGTTCTTAAGTCGGCGTCAAAAGTCGAACATACTGTTGAAAAACACACAACAATGAAGTTATTTCTTAATGTATATAAAGGAAAAATAACAAAATGGATTTTATAAAAGTGTGCTACTTCATTTATGTGATATTTATATTTTGTGCTCCTATTTTTGTCTACTGTCTTGTTTTTTTTCAACTTATTTTATACTATATGTGCCCAGATTTGTTTTGTTCTTCATTGATTTACTGTGATACGTTGTCCTGTGTTGCATTGTGTCGTTTATCTAATGGAAAACTATTGCCCTCACTTGGGTTTTGAGTGGATCCATTTGTTTTTGGTTGAGGATGATGTATTCTCACCACTTAAAAAGCTATAAAAGTGAAATAAAAATGTTTCAGTGCAGCTTCAAACATCAGATTCATAAGAATAATTAAAGGTATAAGACTTTAGAAGGCAAAATAAACAACCCAAGTAAAATGTTAGAGTTACTGTTCGTTGTGTTTCTGAATTAGGTAATAATGATCATTTTAAATTTACATCATAATTAAAAGTTAATGTTTTTGATTTAAAAGCAACATTTTAAATAATAATAAAAATACTTGTTCCAACTTGTGTTTCCTTCTGTTACAAAGAAAGTGTGAAGTGTTTGTTACAGGGTGATGCGTTCAGTAACACGAAGCGTGGGCGCTGCTGCTACGATTTCCAAATGACATTTAGGTCAACCTACAGTACATCTTCAGCTGGCATTTACTGTACTTACAGTATTAATGAAAGGAACTCTGTATTCTGCATATACAGGCGGTATACTCTCATATCTATAAATAATAGAGCTGCAACGATTAATCGATTAGTTGTCAACTATTAAATTTATCAATTATCTCAATGATAATATAACAATATAAAAACAATAATAAATAAACCTATAGAACATATATCAGGCCTCTATAACAATATAACAATATACAAACTATAATAAATACACCTATAGGACATAAATCAAGCCTCAATGACAGTATAACAATATAAAAACTATAATAAATACACCTATAGGACATATATCAGGCCTTAATGACAATATAACGATATAAAAATGATAATAAATATACCTATAGAACATATATTAGGCCTTAATGACAATATAACGATATAAAAACGACAATAAATACAGCTATAAAACATAAATCAGGCCATAATGACAATGTAACAATATAAAAATGATAATAAATACACCTACAGAACATAAATCAGGCCTCAATGACAGTATAACAATATCAAAAAGGTAATAAATACATCTATAGAACATATCATAATAACATATAATATATAACATATAACATATATAACATATCAGGCCATAATGACAGTATAACAATATAAAAACTATAATAAATACACCTATAGAACATATATCAGGCCTCAGTGACAGCATAACAATATAAAAATGATAATAAATACACCTATAGAACATATCATAATAACATAACATATATTACATATCAAGCCTTAATGATGATATAAAAATATAAAAACAATAATAAGTACACCTGTAGAACATATATCAGGCATCAATGACAGTATAACAATATAAAGACTTTTCTATTAGGTGTATTTATTACAGTTTTTATAATAAATACACCTATAGAATCTATATCAGGCCTCTATAACAATATAAAAACAATAATAAATACACCTATAGGACATAAATCAGACCTTAAAGCCACTATAACAATATAAAAACGATAATAAATACGCCTATAGGACATATATCAGGCCTCAATAACAACAAGACTGTGTCAAATTAAAGTAGTGGACTAAAATGTAGAGCAGTAGGAGTATAAAGTAATAAAATGGAGCACCTGATGTGCATAGTCTACCTGGTAAACAAGTACATGTAGTGTCTCCTTATTATTAATATACTGACATATTATGTGGAACTTGTTTGACTCCTATTTATAGGCAGATCTGCTCCAATAAGAAATAAACTGTTTAAGTTGTGTAAAACATGTATCTTTATGTAAATAGACCAAAGAAAGAAAGAATAGAAGTATACATAATATAGTGTAGGTTTTCTTACGTGAGGTCGATGGCTGTGTAAAGTTTCGCTTCTTCTTCCAGCACCTCCACAGAGACTCACAGCTTCGCTTCTTGTGCTTCCGCTTCAATAAAACAACAACACGGATCAGACCAAAGTTCAACCCGTTGCTGGAATAAACACAGAAAAAGAAAAAGCACGGAAGAAAGAAACGCAACACGGTTCCTGCTGCTACTGCTGCTGCTGGATGAGGAAACACACACACACACACACACACACACACACACACACATCATATAACACCACCAGTGGAAACCCAGAAGACAAAACCGAAACTAAACGAAAAAACAGCTCATGGGAGGTGTAGTTGTTGCTTGGATTGAGTGTCGCTGTTAACACCAAAAATAAAATTATTTTAATTTTAATTTTAATTTATTACTCATCTGTGGACTCTTATACCTTGTTAGAATAAAACTTGAAAGCCAAAAAAAAAAAAAATATCATTTTAATTATATATTTTTCTGCATATATTAAACATAAATTATTATTTTTTAGCAAATAATACACTATAAAAGTGAACATATTTAAAAATATGTGTATAAAATGTTTTGAGTGTGTGTGTAGGGGTCAAACAGGAGATAAAGGGGATTTCCAGTGACGTCACAAGTGGGGGTTTTTCTGTCTTTTTTTTTTTTTTTTTAACTCTTGGTTGACTGGCTGCTCAGTGACACAGACATGCTTTGTAAAGGAGATAATGTGGGGTCTGTTTTTTTTTAAACACATTTCTGTCTCCATATCTCCTCATATGAAGAAGAGAAGACTATTTTATAATTTTATTTGTTTACAATGTGGTTTCCTTGGTGCAGTTTATATCTGTGTCAAAAAACAGGAAGAGAGATGTTACCTTTCCTCCTACATCCTGTCTCCCTCTGTCTGCCAATGTGCTGTATTTATCTCATTGCCAACAACAACACTTTATTTGCCAAGTACTTACAGTTCATACAATATTTGACTACAGTTGGTTTTATGCATCCAGGGATAATAAGGACAACAAAGCAGGACAACTAGGTATATAGTGGATTGTTACATACACAAGTGGTGATAAAATAGGTGTATAAATATTATATAAATATATATAAAAAGCACCAATACCAAGCAATAAAATAAGAAGTATAAATAATAATAATAATAATAATAATAATAAGTATAATAATGATAATAATAATAATAATAATAATAATAATAATAAGTATAATAATAATAATAAAATAAGAAGTATAATAATAATAATAATAATAATAATAATAATAATAATAATAATAATTGGGCTGCCAATCAATTAAAATATTTAATCATGATTAATCGCACATTTTCTATCTATTCAAAATGTACCTTAAAGGGAGATTTGTCAAATATTTAATACTCTTATCAACATGAGAGTGGGCAAATATGCTGCTTTATGCAAATGTATGTATATATTTATCATTGGAAATCAATTAATAACACAAAACAATAACAAATATTGTCCAGAAACTCTCACAGGTACTGCATTTAGCATAAAAAATATGCTCAAATCATAACATGGCAAACTGCAGCCCAACAGGCAACAACAGCTGTCAGTGTGTCAGTGTGCTGACTTCACTGTGACTTGCCTCAAACTGCATGTGATTATCATATCATTCCTATTTTTCAGTAGTGATTCAGATAAAAAAAACTACAGCGGAGATTAATTTAGGTTCATTTTTATTTTATTTTATTAGTTTTTTACGCTGGCAATATCATTTCAGTTTCATTTTTCTTAAAGGATATTATTTAGTTTCAGTTTACTAACAGTATTTATCACTGCTTATTTTCGTTTTCAGTTTTAGTTTACTATAATAACCCTGCTGCCAGGTAGTTTGTAAATTTCTTTTAATATTATATCGTAATTTATTTGTTGATTATATTTTGTAATCTGAATTTACAAAGTAACTAAAGGTATCAAATAAATGTAGTGGAGTAAAAAAGTGCAATATTCCCATTTGAACTGTGGGAGAGTGTGACGTCAATACAGTGCACTTGTATTGGATTGTATTGGATTGCATTAAGTAATCCAGGTCAGGTGTTCCTCAGTGACTCAGTTTAATAAACCCTACCCATTTACTGTAAATCATTTTAAAGACTTCGCCCTCTGCTGGCAAAACTTTAAAAAAGCCTTTATATATTTGATCTAGATAATTTTTTGGTGTAAACAGTCAACTTTTGGCTATAAAAAGCTTGTGTTTGTGATACATACACACATATATATACAGTATATATACTGTCTGTTCCTTGACTATCAAATAATGAAAGAATTAAAAGTAATTTTAAAAATGAGTTGGAAAATTGGCTGTAAAATTATTAATTATAATAAAATTATTAAATTATTCAGAGCCTCTTTTCTTTCCAAACATAGAGCCTCTATCTGATTATCAGATTTTTATAATTAGAGGTATTTAATTACAGCTAACTTGTGTTACAACAATACTAAACCTCTCCTAAATGAATGGAGGAGGGATAAATATATAATAAATAAATAAATAAGTAAAAATACATCCACATAAGCAGCCATAAATCTGACGAGGAATAGGGTTAAATAAATAAATACAAAAAAAAATGAGTGTTGTCACCACACAACTTGCCTGTTTGCTCAGCCATCCAGAAGCAGAAGTAAAAATAAGTTTCACTTCTTCTTTCGCTGGGTTACGTGGAACAAGAGCTGCTGCCGTGAGTAGAAGGTCACTGAATGAGCAGCCTGGTTTTTACACTCGTTTACCTTCGTCGATATGGTTGAATGATGAGGAAGAAGAGTACATCCCTAAGGGTGAGTGGTGTCCCTATTTGGAAAAAAAATCACCTTTTTATTCTTATTCGTGTTTTAAGTGTCTGTGGTATAGATTTAATCAGGAAATTGTTGTGGTTTCTACCTTTTAGCCGATGTTATCCTTTCATTCATACAGGCGTTTTATGTTAAAGTAATGTCTGTTGTGTTAAACTCATCGGATCAACCACAGTAGATTTAGACATTATGTTTTTTTAACTTTAAAACTAAAATGGACAGAGTTTAGTCCGCAGGAGGTGGACAAAATACCATGTAGTATAATGTTATCCACTACAACAACACAAAGTTAAAGTGACACAATCTCAAGAAAAGCTCTCAAGTATTAGTGAGTATTATTATATTTTACAGGTACAGGTGTTCCTATTATTTTGTCCACCCCATGGGGCTTTCTGATATGTGTCAGGTAGCTTGAGAAACAAAGAATGTGGTTTCCTGTTATGTTGTGTAGGTATACATGAGTTTAGTCCCCCTGTGTGAAATATGAAACCATAGTACATTTAAAAAAAAAGAAAAGAAAAGAAAAACATTTAAAAAAATGTTGAAGAAAGGCGAAGTAATCAGTGCTGTAGATTATTTATCAATTAACTCATTAATCCCAAACATTCACTGGTTTCAGGTTCTCAAATGTGCGCATTTCCTGTTTTTCTCTGTTTTATAAATGACATATACTTGGGTTTTAGATTGTTGGTCACGAAACGCGCAATTTGAAGACATCAAAATAGACTCTGGGAAATGTTGAGGAGCATTAATCATTAATTTTCTGTCATTCTATAAACCAAATCATCCATTTAATTGAAAAAAATAATGAATAGATTTCAAGTTCAAATGTATTGTTGTCTGTATAGGAACCACCTCACTCTATACAACAAATGTCTTGTATCAAGGCACTCTTATTTTAAAAACGAAATCTTAAAATATACAATATAGTAATAAAAGTCTGGATATCCGGTACATGATCTAATGTGAGAACAATAGATACATCTGTAATGACATGTGACACTGCGATTCAAAGCTGATTCTCAATAGATAGATTATTACTTGTTTGGGAATAAAAGCATATGTATAGTTATGACTGTAATTAGTTTTCATTTAAAAAAAGTTAATCAGAAATACAATAAAGTTAAGTTTACTGTCACAACTACAGTAGTAAACGTGTGCAATGATACATTGCTACACCTCCCACCCAAAGAACTGTTCAGTTATATTTTGCCAAGATATAATTCTGGGGCGACACAAAAATGTCTCCAAATGAACGCTAATGTTGCTCCACAACTGCTAGATGTATTAATAAGACACTGTTTGCTGGATTAAATTTATATTTGCTGTCTAAAAACAATGAAATTTAAAGATTTTAAGTCTAAAAAATATCAGCGTCAGCCTTCAAAACCATGTTTAACCATCGAGCTACCTCCAGAAAAGTGAAGCCAATGCTGAAGTGCCTTAAACTTGCATTCTTTCTACCAGCCAGCAGGGGGCGACTCCTCTGGTTGCAAAAGTAATCTGATTGTATAAAAGTCTATGAGAAAATGAGCCTACTTCTCACTTGATTTATTACCTCAGTAAACACTGTAAACATGAGTTTATGGTTTCAATCGCTAGTTTCAAGTCTTCTTCAATACAGCATGATGTTCATTTAGTAAATAATGGTCCCATTTAGAGTCAAATAGACCATAAAGCAGGGTATGCTTTAGGGCGTGGCTACCTTGTGATTGACAGGTCGCTACCACGGCGTTGTCCGGTCTGGGAGTTGTCTGTGTTTTCGTCTTAGAGCTTTAACCCTTTCACAGTGTGTTTACAGTTCATGAAAGTTAATTATAACATTTTGGTCGCCTGAAAATGTCTTATACAGCATTCGGTTGTGCTTAGCTCCACCCTCTTGTGTCACTTCTGGTTGCAAGAAACCAAGATGGCCACGGCCAAAATGCCGGATTTGAGGCTTCAAAACTGTAGTCCACAAACCAATGGGTGACGTCACGCTGACTACGTCCACTTCTTATATACAGTTTATGTGTTGTACAATTTGTAAACATCCTCAGGTGCTTAAAATCCCCAAATTCCCAGACATTAAATGACTGTAAATAAAACACCTGATGGTTTCAGTAACTGCCTTTAACTTGCTTCGGATCTGTTCATCTTTCCACATAATCAGGTTGGGGTTTAACTAGACTAGAGGCCCTTTGTCATAGCCAGGAATTAAACCAGCCTTCCTGACTGACTGGTAAGATCCTCTTTATTTTAGAGGAACAAATAATTTCACTCTTATGGAAACAATCTCTTCAGGCCTGCAAGGGTTTAACCATCATGAATACCATCCTCCTCCAGTAAACTATGGCACTGTCCAGCTATCAAGCTCCTATATTGATTGAAGACTCCAGCCTGAGTGGCTGGAAGGTGATTGGCTCCGGGGGTTTCGGTCAAATCTACAAAGCCAGGCATCATCAGTGGGGCTGCGATGTGGCTATCAAACTGCTTCATCACGACGACGGGTAAGTGGTTATGAAGAGCTTTCTGTTTACAATGAAGTAAAGTTGTGAGTTGCTCATAATGCAAACCAAACACACACAGGACCAGTGCATCTTTGCTGCATGAGATCGACATGATGCGTCAAGGAAGCAGCCCGTATGTTATTCAGGTCCGAGGGGTCTTTAAGGGCCGACCGCACTCCGCTGGCACGTCAACACACCTCGGTCTGGTCATGGAGGTCATGGAGCGAGGATCACTGGCCGACCTACAGGTAACCACGGTGGAAGAAGTACTCATATCTTCTACTTAAAGGAACAGTGTAACATTTAGGGGGACCTATTGGCAGAAATTGAATATAATACTAATAAGTATGTTTTCATTAGTGTATAATCACCTGAAACTAAGAATCATTGTGGTTGCGTTACCTTATAATGAGCCATTTATATCTACATAGCGAGCAGGTCCCAGAACAGACAAACCAAACACTGGCTCTAGAGAGGGACATTTGCATTTTCATGTCGGCCACTGCCGTTCTCCTGCACGCTTTGCATATGGAAAAGTTTCAGTTGGTTACAATCGGCAACCTTGCCACTAGATGCCGCCAGATCACACTACACACTGCACCTTTAAAGTAGTTTGAGACTTAAGAGTGTTATGTTGTTATATGTAGGGCTGTCCCAAATACCATTTTTTGAGCTTTCGAAGCTTCGGTGAGCTTCAGGCGTACATGTTCCTCCGTCTGTCTGTCTCCATCTCCCTCTTTTTAGTGGCCGTACTACTGTACACACACGCACCTCTACACACAACAAACAGCGATGAACATAATGAATAATAATCAATGTAATTAATGTAATATAAATAATGAATAATGTTGTGGGATTATTCTTTATTTTATGGGCTATTTTGGGATTTATGATGTATTATTACATACTTATATATATATATATATATATATATATATATATAAAAACTAAATAAAAAACAAACAAACAAAGCATTGGAATATGGATTTAGAGGTTGATTACCATGGCAAAGGTCAAAGCTTCGAAGTTTCGAAGCATTTGGATCAGCCCCAGTTATATGTATCATGTAATTGTAATATTATTACTGATTGACAAATGAGAAGTTCTGGTTGAGGTGGAGCTAATTTTTACTAGTTTAATCTAAAACAATGTATCTTATAACTACTTATTATAGATTCCAGACAAATGTAGTTGAGTAAAGAGTACAATATTTCTCTCTGAGATATAGTGGAGTAGAAGTATAAAGTAGTATAAAATGGAAATACTCAAGTAAAGTACCTCAAAATTGTACTTAAGTGCAGTACTCCACTACATTTCAGAGGGAAACAATGTACTTTTTTTTTTACTTCATTATATTTATCTGACAGCTTTAGTTACTTTACAAATTAAGATTTTTGCATACAAAGAGTTTATAAAATATGTTTTTGTTAGAAAATTAATTGACAACTATTTTGATCGCTTACGGCAATTTTCAGCTTTTCTCAAGAGGTGAAAATTTGCTGCGTTTCCTTTTAATTATTTCAATTTATTCTTAATATTTTCAAGGTTTGTACAGTTGGTTGGACAACACATACATCGTGAAGGTGTCATTTTTGGCTCTGGGTTTTTTTTGACGGCATTTCAAACAATTTTCAGAATTTTTACGAACCAAAAAAATTAAACAAAATCCTGGATTGGCTCCTGATGCAGCGACATATTGCAAGGACAGTTATGTAATGAAAAATAAATGAATAAAGCTCCCCTTCATGTCATTTTTGAAAATACAGTACATGAGAAAAAAAAAAATGAAATCAAGGTTATTATATAAACGTATAAGCAAATGATTTCGTCTCTCCTTCTGCTAAAAAAGAGCAAATTGCACTCAGCTGCAAATCTTCATGGGCGTGTTTGAGCTGTAATACCATTAGCGCAATACCTTTAGTAAATAATGTGGGATATAGGGAACACACTGTTTTTAAAGTCACATGCAATGAAATTCATGGATTTGGTCAAATTTAAAACTGCAATAATTATGTTCAAAGCAAGACATAATTCACTTCCGGGCAATATTCAAAAAATGTTTTGTGACAGAGAGGAGGGGGTTATAATTTAAGAGGAAAATTGAATTTTAAAAAGCATCATGGTCGTACAACAAAGAAGAGTATGTGTATTTCAGTCTGTGGAATGGGTTGAAGTGGAGCACAAATATAAATCACTTTAAAAAGCTATACAAAAAAGATATTTTTGGGAGGTATATGGTTGAGGAAGAGTTGTGATAAGGGTTGCGTTAAGGTTTATATCTACTTTTTTAACTCTGGATGGCCATGTGGGTTGTAAATAAACTTGGGATGCTGTTCATATATTTAATTTGGGATGCAAATAAATCTGGGATAGTTTATATATTATATTGTATTGTATCATATTCTATGATATATGAGTTATTAGAGTAGAAGTGAGAAAGGGTGTAGGGAAATATAAGGTTTACTTCTACCTACTCCTTTTCGGACACTATTACTCTTGTTTTATTTGTTATTATTTTGTATCTGTTTTTATTTATTTTAAGTTTGAAATAAAGTCTTTCATTCATTTATGTGATTCGGACCTTGAGACAGGACAGATAGCGGTTGCAAATGATGCACAATTCATAGAATTCACATTAATATAGTAGTGTAGCTCACTACGGCAAAACGGTCACTGTTTGTAGATCTGTAACTAACTAAACAATCTTACAGGGGACCTTACGTGGAGTTCCACCCTGGCCGCTGGTTTTCAGACTGGCTCACCAAGTGGCTCTGGGGATAAACTTCCTCCACAGCCTGACCCCTCCGCTGCTCCACCTGGACCTGAAGCCCAGCAACGTGCTGCTGGACTCCTACCTCAATGCCAAGGTGAGGCCTCGCCCTGCCTACTTTTTTTATTGTTATATTAGTTTGCACTCTGCATTTTACGGAGTATAGTAACTCTTTATGAAGACTAAATGGAGGCGGAAAATAAAAAGACACAGATGTGGTTTTCCCCTAAATGTTGTAACTTGATAATAATAAGCAGAAATGGCATGATAAAAAGGTAGTGAAAGAGATTTAGTAGTTTACAAGAGCCAAACTCCAGGACACATTGTACAGTAAGCATCATCCCACTTCTCATAAGAGAAGTAAAACTGATCTTTGCCAAATTAAAACAACTTGTTAATCAAATAAATTAATTCACATGTGTACATATTGTGCGTATTCTCACAGCAGTAATATAAAAAAAATAAATGTGTGTGTCACGTTCCACTCAAAGTAACAATCTTCCTATCACATCTAATGGCAAGTTATGATCCTAATTTCTGCAAAACCACTAATAATTTTAATTTTTGTCAAATAAAAGTTCAAGGTCAAAACATACAGTGACCCTTTAATTTCCCATTAAGATCATGAAAAGTGTTGATTATCAAAGTGGTTGCCAGTTAATTGACTAATTGATTAATCGGCTAATCGTTTCAGCTGTAGTTGTATAAACTGCTGGGTGATTTATCACAAGACATCATATTTCACAAGCTTTTTGTATGTTTTGTGTGCAAAAATCTTAATGTATAAAGCAACTAAAGCTGTCAGGTAAATGTGGTGATTTAAGTACAATATTTAACTCTGAGATGTAGTGGAGAAGAACTCCAAAGTGACCTGAAAAGAAAATACTCAATTAAAGTACCTTACATTTGTATTTAAATACAATACTTGAGTAATTGTACTAATTGTAATTGTCCTCTCTATGCTAATTTGCTCTCCAGCTTACAGATTTTGGCCTTGCCCGGTCTTACCACAGCATCACGCGGGGTTCTAAGAAGGACAGTGAAGAGGAAGGCGGGACGATCAGCTACATGCCACCGGAGGCGTTTCATTTGTCTTACAGCCCTACCCGAGCCTCTGATATCTACAGGTACGAGAGCACCGAACCAGCAGTTGAATACAAGTATTTTATGTAAGGGATAATGTACATGGTATTGTGATTAAATTAATCGCACATTTTTTATCTGTTCAAAATGTACCTTTAATGGGAGATTTGACAAGTATTTAATACTCTTATCAACATGGGAGTAGGCAAATATGCTGCGTTATGAACATGTGTGTATATATTTATTATTGGAAATCAATTAACAACACAAAACAATGACAGATATTGTCCAGAAACCCTCACAGGTACTGCATTTAACATAAAAAATATGCTCAAATCATAATGTGATAAAGCTGTGGCACACATGAAAATAATACATATGTAGGTCATATGTATCAACGTGCAATAAAAAACACAGTTGACACACATTACTTAATATACTTTTAATGTTAATTAGGTCAGACAATTGATTAAAATATATAATTGTGATTAATTGCATGTTTATCCATCGTTAATTGTGATGAACCGCAAATTAACCCTCACAGGTACTGCATTTGGCATAAAAAATATGCTCAAATCATAACATGGCAAACTGCAGCCCAACAGGCAACAACAGCTGTCAGTGTGTCAGTGTGCTGACTTGACTATGACTTGCCCCAAACTGTATGTGATTATCATAAAGTGGGCATGTCTGTAAAGGAGAGACTCGTGGGTACCCATAGAACCCATTTTCATTCACGTCTCGAGGTCAGAGGTCAAATTTTACACACTGTTCCTTTAAACACAGATTCAATTTTGGCAGGAGGTCAAAATACCAGTGGCATAATCCTTGGCATGGCATTGGCCGTGCCAGTTTGATCGGATGCCGTAAATGCCACTGCATGCGATCAAACTTCCCCTGTCACTCACACGCAAATGCTTAACCCCACCCCTCTGGATTCCAAATATATAATATGATTTTGTTGTTGTTATTGAATGTGCTAACTCTTACATGGGCGTCAATTATTAAGATATGACAACAAACAAGCTATCAATCAACCAGGGTGTGATTGTTGTGATGTGATTAATAATCCTGGCATGTGACTCTCTCTTTCAGCTATGGTATACTCTTATGGTCCATTGTAACAGGGAAACAACCGTATGCACGTAAGTGACCATCTCTCTCTCTCACTATCAGTGCTCAACAACATCTTCTATCTTTATCTTTGCTTTTTCTCATTTGAGTGTTGTTTTTTTGCATAATGACATATCGTGCAAGAATGGCAAGATTTTGATAAGTGTTACCACACCTACCATTTGTTTTCTTGGCTCTGAACTGTATGCTGCTTGGAAACAACTGTTGTTTATAGGTGCCCTGAATGTTGCTTGGAAACCACAGTCACATGGACTAAAGGGTATTTATTTTATTGCAGCTGTCTTAAGATTTTGTTTGCAGAAAAATGAGACAATGTCAGTGAAAGTTGGTGCATCCCATGAGTTGCTACTACCACAGGGGGCAGTGAATCCAAGCAACACTGACGTATTATCACCATAGACTTATAAGAAGTGGACGTAGTCACCGTGACGTCACCCATTGGTTTGCGGACTGACATTTTGAAGCCTCAAGTTTGGCTTTTTGGCTGTTGATGTCTTGGTTTTTGGCCGTCACCATCTTGTTTTTTTGCAACCAAAAGTGACGAGAGAGGGTGGAGCTAAGTACAACCGAACGCTGAACATTAACTTTCATGAACTGAAAACACACTGTGAAAGGGTTAAAGTTATAAGACGGAAACACAAACAACTCCCAGACCGGACAACGGCCAGCAGCTGTAGCAACCTGTCAATCATAAAGTAGCCACGCCCTAAAGCATACCCTGCTTTAAGGTCTATTTGACTCTAAATGGGACCATAATTTAATGCAAGTTTAAGGCACTTCTGTATTGGATTCACTTTTCAGAAATGGAGGTTGCCTGCTAATTATTACCTTATAAAGTTAGTACACCCAGTAGACACAGAGCAACATTCATTTGGAGTTGTGTTTATGCCCACCTGATGAATGTAAGTCTACACTCTTCTTTTAGCTCTGTTTTTGGTTTCCACCTACTCCCGAGGGAAACGTCTGGCTCTTTAGCTGCTAAATGCTCCACTATGTATGGTATAGCTAGTAGGGTACAGTTGGTATATGAGAGCTTTTGTGCTGAAAACAACTGCCTGCTGCTTGGAATTGGGTTAATGATGCAGTGGGACTAAAACTGTAAAGTTGTAGACTAAAATCAAAACAAAAGCGTGGTGCATGAATGAGTCCTAGAACCTGGAAAAGAGTTAGTATTTAAGCACTTCCGGTTCCCTCGTCTGGAAGTCAATAAGGTCCGTGGTTAACACAAGCTGGAGAGATTTTAACGTTTTGTTCTACGATATAAAATACGTCAGTGAATATGCTAAAGAATATACACTACGCTGAAGCTTTTACGTGTCTTAAAAAAGGCGGTTGCTAACTAGAGGCTAAATAAAACTAATAAATGTCATCATGCCGACTTGTCAGCCTTTACAGCCTTGTTACTCGTGCTCACGCGACCGTGGTGTAATTTGTTTATAGCCTAACGTTACCTTTTTACTTCTGGCGATTGCATTCACGCTTCAAAAATCATAAAAGTGGTGTTCATTTGTGGAGATTATTTTACAGAACAAAACACGAGAGAGCTTATTTTCTGCAAAACCCAATGGAAAAATCCCATTGGCTTTTTGGCGAGGGAACCCGTGTGATGCTAACTTCCGGGTTGGACTACAAAAATACATAATCCCTGCAGCACTCTATTGGTAAAAGTTGCAGAGTTGGGTGAAAATGGTCTATGGATTCGTCACTACGAGCAATACCTTTCACATTACACATCATCATTTAATCCAATGATATTATAAAGACGTAGATTAATGCAGCTTTAAGCACAGTTTGAAGAAATATCTGAATGTAAGCATCAGTCCAAACCCTATATTCAGGTATTTATGAGGTCTCACTAACCTCTGACAGTCTTTTAAATCCTTCCTCCACTGCAGATGCCAAGTCCAGCTTAGTGCGGCTTCGCATCCCGGAGGGTGACCGTCCATCGCTGGACGAGATCAGGGGTCAGGCTGCCGGGCGTGCAGGGTTGACAAAGCTGATGGAGCTCATGGAGAGATGCTGGGACACAAAACCCAAACAAAGGCCCGTCGCCCTTGGTGAGAAAAGTCCTTCATTTCCATCATCTGAAACGACACCGAAAATTACAATTTTAACAACTTGTGCCTGGCCGTAATGTTACATCTTTACTCTATGTTGTTTGCAGAGTGTACAACTGAGACAGAAGAACTGTATAAGATGCACAAACATGCAATCAATGATGCGGTCTATGGAGTGCTGAAGAAGCTGGTGAGGAACAAATCTCTTCATAATAGTCATGCTGAGGATGCTGTAAAATTTTGACATGATGCAGCAAATCACTATTTTTATCACTGTACGTTTTTCTCTTCCTCTTTCCAGGACCAAAAGGCTGAAGAAGAAGAAAGAATGACAGAGCAGGTTGAGAGGATTCATATCTCTCAGGCTCCAGGTCTGCTTATAAACCACTTATATTGATTTTGCATAATTTTTCTTCAACACACATTCACTTTCCAAGTTCGATAAAATGCTCATGTCTGTACGCTAACTCTAACTTGAGTTACTGTAATATTATTTTGTCAAAAATACTATTTCCAAAGTCAGGAAGTAGTTTGACTGCCTGAGTTTGATTGAGCCATGTTAAGCCAAATTAGAACTTGCTATTACAAAACAACAAAATCATCACATTATTTTTTATTTGGTCTTTTTTTTTTTTTTGCAGGGAGTGAACGTTTTCAAGATGTGCATGTTGATAACGTGCTGACAGGTCGCCCACCAATCCAGGTGAGATTCATACAATTTACATGGTCGCTGCAATAACAGACTCTAAATAGAGAGAAGACATTATTTTATTGTATTTAACACTCAGGTAATGTTTGAATTAGCTTTACAGAAAGGCTCAGTTCTAAACAATAAAAAGTAATGGAGACCTGACGGTTTAACTTCATCATTCAGGCTCTTCCTAGGACAGTGTTGGTGACATTGTTATTCATTTTAACTCAAGAAGAATGACTCACAATGTGGTCTGTGAGATATCGTTTTTTTTTTTTTCTTTGCTACAAATTGGCCAATGCTGTGGGGGTTTCTACCCTGCATGTGGGGTTTTTTTTGGGGGAGGGTAAGGGTGGTGGTGGAGGGGGCACGGGAAATATCACATGCATCACTTCCTGCTGCACTAGGGGGATTTTCCCAGAAAGAGTGTTGAACACAGCGAATGTAAAAGCCATGAGTGAGTAGTGTATAAAGTTTGGACCAAGGTTGGGAAATCGGCGATAGAATGTAATTATGATTATAATCAAGATTCTGAGTTTTATTATATAAAACTTTAATATTAATATTTCATTTTGGAAATATTGCGGTTATCGCAAACTTTTCCTTTAAGTCGTGAATCATTGATTTCACCCGTTTTGTGGTTTCTCTGTCTTTTTTGCCTCTGCCTTTTCTTTTATTCTTCCACAAGCAAAACAGTGCAGTCTGACAACACAAAAGCAAAGCAAACAAAACTTTATAGTCCCAGTAGACACTTTTTTTGTCAGGTTAACTTCAATTTTTTAGTAGCTAGGTAGAATGTTTCAAGAGATTTAAAAAGGTTTGTTTCTTTTGTCTTCTTGTGGTGTTTTGGATTAAAGCAAAATCGAAACTGTATGTGCAAACTGGTAATTAACTGTAGTCTTGATGATGTGTTACAGTGCAACTTTTACTTACTTTTGTTGCAGGAAATGGCTGGCGGTTGGACTGCAAATCAAAGAGACAAAGAAAGACTCAAAGGTAAAAAGGAAGTTGGTGTCGAAGCTGCATAAAAACCACTGAAGTAGAAGGGAAACTTTTGTTTTTAGATCACAAATCAGACAAGGAAATCATGTGTCATGGCTTAACGTTTTCAGAAAAATGTCTTCCCTTTCAGATGTGTCTTCATCTCGACTTTCAAGCGTGTATTATGATGACGTGAGCCGCCCAATGACGGACCATAAGGTGAAAAAGTCCTCCGTTTGCCCCATTCGATCGTCACCGCCGTCTCCTTCGACTGGGAGGCATAGCAGAACAGCAAAACCTTCCCAGCACACACTTCGGCAAAACCTGTCTCCACAGTACCATGTAGGTTTTTTACTTTGCATCACAATGAGAGAGAGACCATATACTGCATTAAAAATATCATACATTTCCTTTACTAAAGGATATTTACAAAATTAAGGTAGGATGTTTTGAATTTTAGATAGAAAGTTTTCATTTGTAGCACGTGCACTGTATATATATCTAAATTGAAATATATTTTTTCCCTCAGTGAAATTATTAAAATTGAATTTTCATGCAGAACAATCTCTAATTTAGGTGTTGCAGTACTTAAGTGTCTAAGATAATCAATTCTCATGAAAACAGCATTTATCGAAGCAACCCGGTCTAAACGGGAAGGCGTATAAATAGCACGACATTACAAGGACATTCTGCACGTCATGAGGATGCATTTTAGGCTTTTCGTGTGTCATTTGTACGCCACGCAACAAAACTATGGTAACACCCACAGTTAGGTTTAGGCAACACAACACACTCACTTAGGTTTAGGAAAAAGTTGTGGTTGGGCTTAAAATAAGTAGGTAAACTAAGATAAAATATGTACGGAAACAACGTACCGTAAGTAGTACAGAAAATGCGTCTCAAACGTCACAAAAAAATATGTGACAAACACTAATGAATATGTAAGAAAGAAGAGAAAGCCATTCTTAATGTGTGGTTGGGCTTTAAATAAGTAGGTAAACTAAGATAACATACGTATGGAAACAACGTACCATAAGTAGTACAGAAAATGCGTCACAAACGTCACTAAAAAACACATGACAAACATCACTAATGCACGTCACAAACGGCACTAAATACGTGACAAACATCACTAATGCATGTCATAAACATCATTAAAAAATACATGACAAACATCACTAATGCATGTCATAAACATCATTAAAAAATACATGACAAACATCACTAATGCATGTCACAAACGTCACTAAAGAATACGTGACAAACATCACTAATGCACATCACAAATGTCACTACAAAATATGTGACAAACATCACAAAGGCATATCACAAATGTCACAAAAAATACGTGACAAACATCACTAAAGCTCGTCACAAACGTCACAAAAATATACGTGACAAACACTAATGAATATGTAAGAAAGAAGAGAAAGCCATTCTTAATGTGTGGTTGGGCTTTAAATAAGTAGGTAAACTAAGATAATATATGTACGGAAACAACGTACCATAAGTAGCACAGAAAATGCGTCACAAACGTCACTAAAAAACACATGACAAACATCACTGATGCACGTCACAAACGCCACTAAATACGTGATAAACATCACTAATGCATGTCATAAACATCATTAAAAAATACATGACAAACATCACTAATGCACGTCACAAACGTCACTAAAACAATACGTGACAAACATCACTGATGCACGTCACAAACGTCACTAAAATAATACGTGACAAACATCACAAAGGCATATCACAAATGTCACAAAAAATACGTGACAAACATCACTAATGCATGTCACAAATGTCACTACAAAATATGTGACAAACATCACTAATGCACGTCACAAATGTGTGAATATGAATAATAATGAATATGCAAGAAAGAAAAGAAAGCCATTCTTGTTGCACGCTGAATGCCTTGATGCGTTTGCGCATTAGTGTGTCATTCATAGGCCTTTTCATGCTAACAGGCTGATCGAAGGCAAATATTTCAACATTGACTGCATCTGTTTTTGTCTCTTTCTATTTTGATATCTGCAGCGTCAGGTTTCCAGCCCTGACACCTTCCCCTGCCGTCCTGCCCCTGCACGCGGAGTCCAAATTCACCTCAGCAACGTAACCGGATTTCAGCAAGGCAACAACAACACCATGCATCTCCAAGTTATGGACCCCTCAGATAGGAAACGACACCCAACAGCGCCACCGAGAGTCAACCACCACCCGCCGCCGCATCCAGGGAGCTGGAAGGACAAGACAGGAGGGGCTGGCTGAGTTCACATGGACCTTTCTGATTTTAAGTTCTCTAATTTTCTCCTACAGTTCTCTATGCTTGGTTTATCCTTTCTTGCACAACAGGATGTCATGTTTTGCAAGAGGAGCTCCCTGTATGAAGGCGTAGCTGCCTTTTCTCTTTTTACTTTTCAAATCTGTACAGGATTTAGATGTTTTAGTAGCATGCACGCTCTTAAAAACGTTTTTTTTTTTAAACTGTATTTATTTTGCTTCTTTTGTTAGAAAATGTTAAACCAATGAGCAAAAACCTCACACCTCCCTTTTGCCCTGTCAGCAGTATAAATGTGAGCCAAGTCTGGTCATATGGTTTTGCTTTTCCACCAACTGTGGTCAACAAATATCCACAGTCGCAGTGCCAGCTCATTATCAAGTGCCAAAAATCGCCATAGCAACAGATTGATTAATAATCAAAACAGGTCGATATGTTGTTTTTACTTTAGCCTCAATGCCAGGTGCACATATGCCCACCCTTTTGAGGTTAAAACAATGATCCAGGCCTGGCTTCACTTGCCCTGAAATATTTATCATCAAACTAAACTGTATATATGAATGCTAAATGTTGTTGTTTTTGTACTTAAAGGACCAGTGTGTAACAATTAGGGGGATATATTGGCAGAAATATTAATACGTTTTCATTAGCGTATAATCACCTGAACATAAGAGTCGTGTTTTGGTTACCTTAGAATGAGTCGTTAATGAGCGGGTCCTCTTCACGGAGTCTGTCATGTTGCACCATCATGTTTCTACAGTAGCCCAGAATGGACAAACCAAACACTGTTAACTTTTCCTGCTTGGGCCAGAAAAAAAGCCGCTCTCTCTCTCTTGCTTCACCACTCACTTCCCATGTCCACACTTGGCTTCAGTTGTAGGTGTTTAACAATACATTTTTACAACGATACGATACATATCTCTTTCTGTGGTTCCGATACAATTCAGGGACGATATTAGGCTCATCTTCAGCGATATGATATGATACGATTCAATGACTTGAAATCGATACAGTAACTTTTTTTTTTGCCAAACATTAAATCAGTGCGACTGTGAAATAAATAGCTGGATACTGGACAGTGCAGGTCAGGATTCCTCAAAGTTTTTCTTGTAACGGGATGAAAATCTCTCGCTCGTCTGGCTCTTTCCTCGCCATCAGCCATGCTTTGTTTTGTTGTCGTCTTTCTGACGCATGTTGATGATGTCATACACAGGGAGAGTGAACCAGAGTTTCTTTACTATTAAAAGTGCTAAAAAAATACATCCATTTAACGTCCGTCATGCTTAAATACAAGGTGCAAATTCTTAGTATATAATACAACCGATTATTTACCTTGCAAATCGATTTTAGATCGATATACGTCCCCTGTGAAGGACAACTTGCCGAGCACCTATCGATGTAGTTTGAGTGTAGGAATATAAATCGATACATCGATGTAGTAGATGAATGGTTTCACCCCTAATCAGTTGGTTGTGATCTCCTCACCTCACCACTAGATACCGCCAGATCCTACACACTGGACCTTTAATGCACTAATTTGGTTTCTTTTATTTCAGAAAATGTTCAGAGCCAAAGAACTTCATACATTTCATATATCTTTTAAACATATTTTTGAAATAAATATCAAACAGACAGCATACAAAATTTTGCAAGTGATGTAATGGTGCTGCCATAAAAAGTTGGCTTTTTGAATACACGTTGTAGCTTCAATGAAGAGTTGGAAAAAGCATATATGGTTTTTTTATGTGATATTTTTTGTATTACGCAAAATAATAATTGCTTTATCTTAAAGGATAAATCTGGGATGGGTGTATGGGATTTGTTGACAATAATAAAATATCCCCAGATTTAATCCTGAAGGTACTTAATTGGAAATATACAGTAAGGGAAACATTAAGAACCTGTTGATTGTATTAGATATAAAAGTACTGTTTACTGAGATACAGCATATTAAAGTCTATATTTGTACTCACATGTTGTCGGAGTTGTGTTTATGTTACGCTTTTTATGTTTTGCGGTCCAGTTGCAAATTCAAAGTCTCATTTGAAACACCAAAGTCTAGGTTCATTGTATCGGCAAGAATCTGTCGATACGATACGTGTCATGATACAGGGGTTGTGATTCAATATATTGCGATATATTGCGATTTTTAAAATCAAATTTTAGGAAAATTGTTATAGTATAAATAACACACCACCATATGCATAAAATCTGATTATATAAAAGTTTACTTTTGGGATGTGCATTTGCATTTATCACAGTAACTGTAACATCCAACATCATAGCACTACTTTGAGAGAGCACATACACTGAGAGGACGCATATCTTTGCAAATTAAATAAAGTATTGACTGACTGACTTTGCATGTAAACTATTAATTAAAAATGTATCCAGTGATTTTGAGAATCGATACAGTAACGCAAACGTAATATTGCGATATTCGATTTTTCAATATTTTCTTACACCCCTAGTTCATTGACAACTTAATTTCAGTTTTCATATTTCAAGTAGCAAATATAACTGCAACAATTAGTCGATTAATCTGTTGTCAGAAAATTAATCGGCAACTGTTTTGATAATCAATACATGTTTTATAAGTTATATTTAAGGAAAAAGTGTCTAGTTTCAGCCTCTCATTGTGAGAATATGCTGCTTTTCTCTTTTTATATATATCATTGTAAACTGCATATATTTGGGTTGTGGAACATTGGTAAAACAAAATTACATTTACTGTGAGTGGTAAATATCACAGAGCTGCAACAAATACCAGATTAATTGATTAGTTAATCATCAGAATATTAATCGCCAGCTTTTTTGATAATCGCTTCAGTCATTTTTACGCAAAAATGCAAAAAAGGTTCTCTGGTTCTAGCTTATCAAAAGTGAGAAATTTGCTGTTTTTTTCTCTTTTATATCTTTGGAAACTAAATATCTTTGAAAATTCTAGCTTTTAATAAAATTAAATATAAGATCCCCACCCAAATAATTTTAGTACAGTACCTAAATTCCCTTTTTTAATATTTATTTTTTTGCCATGTTGTGTTTGTGTGTAGGTGGTAACTTTCCTTGAGCGTCTGTAGGTGGCACTCTTGTGTTTCTATTCAGCTGTGGTGTCTAGCTATTGACATCTATGTGTCTTCTATTTACTGCAAATAAATCACTTCTGCTGCTGTTGAAAATGTATAATTCATCACTTCCTTGTTCACCAAGGAACCTTTTCCCACAACAAAAAAGCTGTTTTTAACAAAAAATCTAGTTAAATTTATGTAAAAAAACAAACAAAAACATCACATATTATGACTTAAATGTACATAAAATATTTAAAAATGCTTTTATTTGTGTTTGATATTTTCTGTGATTTGTATGGTGTTATCTAGTTTTGAAACCAAAGTCTTCACATTGTTTTGTACTCCAGACACGGATCTCCAAAGTGCTAACACAGGCCTCTGCTGTGCACCGGGGCGTTGAAACTAATCGGTTGTGATGGTCCAGTGTGAACTCGGCAGGGTTCTGGCACCGGATCCCTTCCTTTACTGCCAATCCTCCATCTGCCACCGGATCCACCGCAGAGAGACGCTGTGTGTCACCAGGATGACAAACTCACACGAGAATATATGTAGTTTAAAGTTTTTACAATAAAGCTGCAGTTTTGATGTTTAAATGATATTTTAAAGTATCAGTAGTGGAGTGCGGACATAGTTTTTGGTCAAAATCGTGAAGTGTACGCCCTTATTTACCATAAGTACATCTCTTGGAGCACACAACAGGGATGCATACTATCTTTAGAATGGTCTGTCAGCAACGAGTGATTAATAGAGCGTATGTAAAGTGTAGTGCAGGTGTTTTGGAGGACATAATGTCAGCATACCAAGGCTAGGCAAGGTTAAGCATGCAATAAACTGTAATAAACTGCTCAAATGTTTTGTTGACACATTGCTGTTTTGTTGACAAGTTGCTGGCATAACAGAAGAGGAGTTAAAAATAAGTTAACACGCTAGGTATCACTTTGGTTTGGCTTTTGATTGTGGTGCATAAGAGTAATTATTGTTATGATGCACTAATATGGATATCAGATATTGAGACGATACTGACTCAAATGGCTGGATCGGGTGACAATGGGGCTGATCTATTCAATTCAGTTCAATGTTTAACACTATAAACATTATATACTGGAATTTGAATTCCTCCTGTTTAAGTTTTGACCAATTTGTTGCTGCATTAAAAAGGTTTACACTTGAATTGTAATTCCTGTTGAATTTATTTTACCAAGTTGCTGGTGTACGATTCCTTCATTTTAATAATAAATAACAATTCAATTAAAATATCTAAGTATCTATTTGTTAAATTTTTTTTTTTACAAAGTTAAAGGGACTATTTGTAACTTTCAGAAATGCTTGTTAACACCACAATATCGCTCTATATTTCAGCTGCTTGGCAGTAATGTTAGCTGACCAGATGAAGGTCTCTCCATAAATCACTGCTGATCCTAGTGTTGGCTTTTCCTGCTTCAGCCTCCGGGGCTGAAACAGTAAGAGAAACGTTATCGTCTCCCGACTGCGCCCGGAGGGGGACACTGGCACCCGGTCGGAGACGATAACATTTCTCGCTGTGGAGCTGTCACTTCACGAGACACCGGAAACCTCTGTTGGTCTGGAGGAGCTGCAGCAGTTATTTCTGCACAAACATCCACTGTACATTAACTAGATATTCTCAGAGCTAAGCTAACTCTTCTGCAGTGTGGAGTGAGCACGCATGCACATGTAGAGGTGGAGCGAGACAACGAGAACGCGCGCGGTGTGTGAGTGAAGGCAAGCAGGCAGAGGAGCAGAGACTCCGGCCACATGCGAGCGTGCATGGGATCCCGACCTGGTAGATTTATACGTGTAAAAAGTTACAAACAGTCCCTTTAAGAAAGCAATGGATAATTCGAGCCTGGTGTTACCGTAACACATAAAAGAAGTGTAGGTGTACAGGTGTTTTGGAGGACATAACAGTCAACATACCAAGGACACCTGTTAAGCATGTCCTTGCCAACGTTACTATAGGTTAATGAACTGTAATAAACGGCTTTTTACCTAAAAGAAGGGGAGTTCAAAATAGTTAAGCTAGGTGTCACTAGGGTTTGGCTTTTAATTGTGTTACATAAGACTATTTATTGTTAGCAATATGGACGCACTGATGCGGATATCAGATATCGGAACGATACCGACTCAAATTGCTGCATCGGGTATAAGTGACAACGGGGTTGATCTATTCAATTCAGTTCAATGTTTAACACCTTTTTCTACCAAGTTGCCGGTGTGCGGTTTCTTTATTTTAATAATAAATAACAATTCAATGGAATTTTTCAAAACAACAAGTTCAAATCTCTGAGCAATTAGTTTGTTGTTGACAACAGATTTGAATTCCTGTTTCACTCAAGGAAATATCATGTGTTTTGGCACGTGTGCAAAAGAGTAAGCACGATATCAACTTGCACATGGCTTATGTAACAAATCTGGCGAGTTGATTCTCAGGGAAGTTGTCGTCCTCTTCGCACCTTCTAAACGTTCTTTCATCGTTTGAGCCATCACATGCAAAATGATCCATTCAATCATCAAAATATGTCCGACATACATGTATATTCCATAAATATCTATGACCAGGTGGTACAATTTGTTGTTTTTGAACTGAACTATCGCAGGTTTTTTCATTGTTGCAGGGTTGTTAGGCATAGATATCATTTTGTGGCAAATTTTCTGTTCTCTGTATATGACTTTACATGAAAGATCAAAAGTGAATGTTCTGTTTATAGTACATGTAACACATTGCTAAACAAATACAGTTACACACACATGTACATATCCTGTTTCTGTGTATACAGTAGCCTCTAGTATTGACTTTTCCCAGTAAACTTGGGAATCTAAATAGCTCTGTGGTACACAAAAGCCTTCAGCTGGACAAAACTGGTTGCAAAAAATGAGCCAAAGCGATTGAGAAAAACTGTAATTAAAAACTTACTTTTTGCACAAATGTGCCAAAACTAGCGCAATTTGCTTGAATGAATGAGAAATTCTCATGTGTTGAGACCAACAAACTTAATTGTTCAGAGATTTGAGCTCATTGTTTTGAAAAAAAAAAAGTTATATACAGAAAAACTGTAATAGCAAAATTAAACAAGAGGAAATGCAATATGATAATATTACCAATGATTTCAAAATCTGTTTTTAAATGACAAAATGTAGCAAAAGGTTATCACCACCGAACTCCCCTGAGAACTCTCCTGAGAATCGTCAGGTTTTTCACTTTTCTTCAGTATCAAAGTTTTCCTGTGATAGTTCTCTGCACATTCATGTATGCAATGTAAACACAAACTGATAATAGGTAATTCGGCATAATTTTAATGGATCATATGGCTTGTGTAAACAAAATATACGCTATAAAAAAAAAAAACAAAGAGGTCAAGTTAGTCCACATTTAACGAGCCAACTCCATGGTAACATTTACATCCCCCCGACCCCCAGCCCAAAGCCCTCAAATTATAGGAAATGTAGTTTCGGTTGGATAGATGAATGGATAAACAGATAGATAGACAGACAGACAGACAGACAGACAGACAAGACAGGGAGGATATGTCTTCTGGCAGGACATTTGAGGACACCAACTGCGGTACACAAACCAGACATATCATTATTTGTTTGATTTGTGCATCATTCATTTTTATTAGTCTACTTTCACAGCTCCCAGACATTACTTACAATAACTCAGCATCACCTCTCAGTAACTCTATTGTTCAATACTTTCAAGGCCTACAAATACACTAACAAACAAAGTAACTGTCAATAAAACTGAAAAGAAATTACCAAAATTGGAATTTCTTTTTAAAGGAACAGTGTGTAATATTTTGGGGATCTATAAAATGAAATGGATTATAATATTCATAACTACGTTTTCATTAGTGTATAATCACTATAAACACTAACAAAGGTGTGACACATGCAGCGTCGTGTTTGTGAGCTGATTTATGACCACCTGCAGCACTTTTACAAGACTGACTCACTGGAATGACATGACTCACATCATAATGTTTGTTGGTGAAAGCATTTTCCTGAAGTAACACAATGTACAAGACATTCTGTCTGTAACTGGCAGTGTGTCAAAACCGACCTTTTCAATGTAATCGATGCCGTGAGACAGCAGGCAGAGTTAAAGGGAATTACCCAACAGCTACTTGTTGACATATATGGCTCGCAGACGATGAATTCTAATGACTGTAGTGATACCCTGACTTTCCTCAAGAGCCACCACGACATAATTGTGTTTTTGAGTGAAATGTCTCAACAACTTGAGTTAAAATCAGACAATTACAGTACGAGCCAAACCCAATCAGCTACAAGGATTTCAATAATGACTTGACTCCTTCTTTCCCTCATAAATTTCAAGGACTGTTTAAAACATGAGTGTATAAAAAGAACTGGATACAGCATTGGAGGTGGGCTCCCGTTCATTCCTAAGAGAGTTGCTCAGTGGCGCGTGAAGCCAAAATGGCTTGACTGCAGAGTGACTGCCAGATCTTCCGGTGATCTTCTGCAGAAGAAAACAGATAGATTTATACATTCATGGTTTAAACAGTCCTTGAAATTTAGGAGGGAAAGAAGGAGTCAAGTCATCATTGAAATCCTTGTAGCTGATTGGTTTGGCTTGTACTGTAATTGTCTGATTTTAACTGAAGTTGTTGAGACATTTCACTCAAAAACACAATTATGTCAGAAGAAAACACGAGGAAGTGCCCTCAAGCATGCCCTTCCAGTGGAGAAAGCGTGACAAAGTGCCATCTGTGATGCCTTTCCAGTGAAGAAAATGTGATTAAGTGCCCTTTAGGGTGCTCTTCTAGTGGAGAAAGCGTGACAAAGTGCCATCTATGATGCCTTTCCAGTGAAGAAAATGTGATTAAGCGCCCTCTAGGGTGCCCTTGGAGAAAGCGTGATAAGATGTCTTCTAGGGTGCTTTTCCAGTGAGGAAAACATGATGATGTGCCCTCTAGGGTGCCCTTCCAAGTGAAGAAAGTGTGATAAATTGCCCTCAAGGGTGCCCTTCTAGTGGAGAAAACACGATGAAGCGCAGTAGCATTTCCTTTAACCCTGCCTCCAAGCCCTCAGTCTGTCCTCGGTCTCGGGCTCATTCACATGAACGACAGCATGAAAATAACTCACTCTCAAAATGATGGGAAATGTAGTTCCGGCAAGCAAGACAGATAAATAGACAGACAGACATACAATAGATAGAGAGGCAGAGAATAGACACTATCATTTTTCTTTATTGCCACAAAGATTTGCTACCCTGTATTTCATGCATTTAGGCCTGAAAGAAAAATCACAAACCTCTCAACAGGCTGTTATAAGCAAGCATAGACGACACATTACAGTCAACAGTGAGCCATACAAGTGCAATGGAAATGGAAATTACATTCAGGATTATTTGGTGCTGAGTGATCTCACCGTTCTATCTGATACATAAGGATGCATCAAAAGCAGTTTGATTGAATTCAAGCCTCCTGTCTGTGAAATCTTTATTTCATAACCTGCCCTCCCCTCCACACCCTTGACTATGACAAGAACATAAGCCTGTGACCTAATCTACAAGGGGAACACCAGAAAGCCGGAGAAAGTGGAGAACTTCCACCCTCCCATCAGGTTCCCCCTCTCCAGTTTGAGGTAAGCCTTGTCCCCTCTCTCCATCATCACCAGCCCGGCATTGGTGGCTGCTTCCCGCGTCACGTCCTGATCACCTGCGAAGGCTGAAATCACCGGCCAGCCGTTGAGAACCAAACTCACCTGGGAAAGATAGGTGAGGGGAGGGGGAAGACATTTGCAGGGAAATTGGAAACTGGTTAGCTTAGTTTAACGTCAAGTCTATACTAAACTTTCTAAAAAAAAAAAATGCTTTCCTGTGATTTTGTTCTTCAGCATCTCAGCAACAAAACAAATAAGCGTATTTATCCAAAATGTCAAGCCATTCCTTTAAGCTGCTGTTCTCACCTGTATTGTCTGCCGGTTGTAAACTTTGACAACATGAAAGCTGAAACTGTAGACTCCTTTTCTAGGGGCCACAAAGATACTCCTCGCTGGATCAAAATGGCTGCCAACGTTTACTAGGATCTAAAAAGAAGAGGAGATGAAGAGAGAGGAATAAATAAAACACCCAGGTCCGGAGCCAAGCTACTAATATTGTATTAAAGTTTTGGAATATATGATCAAAACTATATTTAGATTTTGGATAGTTCAGCGCTAAATTATTGCCAGGAGAACAAGAAAGGGAGGATATGACTAGGTGCTCTGGCAGGACATTTGAGTACACCAACATGCAGTACACAAACCAGACATATCATTATTAGTCTGATTTCTGCATCATTCATTTTTATTAGTCTACTTTCACAGCTCCCAGACATTGCTAACTCAGCATCACCATTCAGTATCACTATTGTGCAATACTTTCAAGCCTTTAAATAAACAGCAGACGTGACACATGCAACACCGTCTTTGTGACCTGATTTATGATTACTTGCGCCATCTGAGTACCCTGACTCACTGGCACATGACCTAGATCATAATGTTTGTTAGTGAAAGCATGTTCCTGGAGTAATTCAGTGTACTGTACATTCTGTATAGTTTGGTCAGTGACTGGCAGTGAGTCAAAACTGGGATATTCAATGGTAATCAATCCTGTTTAGTGACAGCAGGAAGAGGAAAAGCCACCATGACATTTGTGGTTTTGAGAGAAATGTCTCGACAACTTGAGCATAAGTCAGACTATTACAAGCCGAACCAATCAGCTAAGGGGATTTCAATGATGACATGAGTCCTTCTTTTCCTCCTAAACGTAAAGGACAAAAGCAAAACTTTCCTTATTTCCAATATAGTACACGTTCTAGCATAATTCAGAAGAAATTTGCAGAACAGCTTCCTCATCAACATCTGTAGCCCACATACTTAGAAGGCGGACTGAAATTGAAATTGGACCCAGCTGCTGGGAGCCGAAGTTAGCAAGAATGTTGTTGGAGTTAAAAGCATAAATTCATTAAAAAACAGAAAAGGCATGCTCAAAATTAGCCAATGCCAATGAAGGAGGTTTCCGAAGGAGTAGACTAAAAAATATGCGTTAATATTATTTAGCCTACTTGGGGAAAGCACAAGACCAATTTGCTTAATTTGCAGTGGCCATTTTGAGGAGTGGTAAAACACCACTATAGGGTCAGTCTCTCTACCTAGTTGTCACATCTTTTGTGCCCACATTTAAAGACTTAGTGATCCAATGAAGGTGTCAATTTCGTCCATTAATACAGAAATGTGTTTTGTATAGATAACTCATATTTTTCAGAACTCAAATATCTAATATACGTAACTTAAACCATTTTTTCTTGGACTGTGGATGTGTGAAAATTTAGCAAGTGGACCTTTGGCAAATCAGTGTTAAAACAGGAAGCATATCATCTTGTCACAAATTAATAATTTTTAGGTTATTATGCTGGATGGACTTGTAAACCTCCTGCTTTTTGCTGGTCGTGGCTAGAGGGAAACATGCACATTGTGAAACTCTCATGAGATGGTTAAGGTTAGGCATTGACCTTGAATAGTTAAAGTTAGGCATTGATCTTGAATAGTTAAGGTTTGGCATTGACCTTGAATAGTTAAAGTTAGGCATTGATCTTGAATAGTTAAGGTTTGGCATTGATCTTGAATAGTTAAGGTTAGGAATTGACCTGAATGGTTGGGATAGATTGTCAGGCAGCAAGTCTTGCGGGTTACCATTTAGCTTCTTAAATGGTTGACCGACCAATTTTGGATTCCTCTATACACATACACTACAGAAACCCACCTGGTCAAAGTATATGGTCATGGTGCGGTTGCTCATCTCCGAGGGTTCGTGGTTGGTGTTTCGGATGGCTGAAAATGCCACCCGACCAGTTCCTGACCTCACCGACATGCCCAGAGCGTTACCCGATGGCTCCGCAGAGGGAGTGGAGTCGCACACCACCAGACACTTTCCCTCCAACACGATTGGCTCTGTGTCATTCTGGCAACTGACCTCTGAGGGCCCCCACTGGAGCAGAAGCAGCAGTCCAACAAAAAAGACTGAGCAGGGAGCAAGGTAGGGCGGAGGGGGTGGAGATGTACAGGGCATTGTTCCAAATGAGGGTGAGCTTTGGGTGTTTCAGGGGCACAGTGACAATATGGCTGCCACAACTCTTCAGCAAGAATGTGTCTTTTTGAAGAACACCTCACTTTAACACCAAGATCATAATTTCACCTGGAAAAAAGACTTCAACCAAGGATTTCTTGCTGCTCACGTGTCATTAAATAATTTAAGTAATCCTCAGGTAACAGTTCCGCCAACATCGGGTAGACACGGTGTCTCTCTGGAGAGGACTTTTAGTTGGCACCAAGACAATGACTTCCCAGAACAGCAGACAGGAAGTCCTTATGATAATAGTTGGAGGTCATCCAGTTCTTCACACCACAACAAGGCAAACAAACTGGTTTGGAGGCTGTCAAGGTTTCAGGCCTGTTCGAAGGAGTAGATCACAAGACACAAATTTGCATATGAAAATTTTGCATATTTTATGAAAACAATACATGAATTGGCTATGTTATGTTTATTATTTCAGAGAATTGTTGAGGATGGTTTGATTGGAAAAGGCATTCAGATAATGCTAAATTCACAGCACAAATTACAGGAGAATGAAGTACATTTACCAACTAAGCTTAAAATATGGGTGTTTGCCGATGTTATCATCCAAAGTACACTTTTTCTTGACTCTCTCTCACAAATAGACAGTAAAGACACGTAAAATCAAGCAATCACTGCTTCATGGTGACAGAAATGGAAACTTTTAGTACCTTGGCACTTAAAGAAATTGAGCTTTGATGTGAACACTGAAGTGATATGCAAGAAAGGGCAACAAATACTCTTCTGTAGAAGTTAAATGTTTTTTAATGTTGAAAGCTTTTGGTGCTGTTTCTCTGACCCATCAGTAAGACTTAAAAAATAAGTAATTAAACAAGAGAAAATTGAGTAAGGGAAGTGATTATGCTGAGAAGGAAAATAAGTAGAGGAAGAAGTGATGAGGTAATGTTTTGGCCAGGATGAGGGCGTGTGAGTGCCAGCTGGACTCAGGAAGGGGGTAGGCTACAGCGGACTATCACAATCCCACCACCAAGAGGCCATCTGTGGGTAAACATTCACGCTCTTTCTCCACCGGCACCTATCCAATTGAATCCGTCAGTCTCCGCACTTGCATTCCTTTACACACCAACGGACACACACTATAAATATTACAACACTAGCTCAAGCATTACGTGATTGGCAGATGTGTTGATCAGTAAATTACCATAATTGACACAGCAGCTGACTCTTCATGCACTGCAGGTTATCCTCAGATAAATGCTAAAACATTTAAGTGCCAACATTTTGTATGATAAAATTATAGGAGTTTAGTGAAAAATAAAGAGGATCATTTTTGCAGAGTTAGATGAATCCCCACAATTAGTGCCTTAACAACACATTCACCAATAAGCAGCACAAAAACAACCCTTACAACATGCATACAGATATTATGGTTTGTTCAAAAACACCCACCTCTCACTCTTAGCCTTGGCTCTGCAGCGACATACAGAAACCAGCTTTCTTCAGTAAAGTTAGAGCATCCCAAGAGCCCTGTTTCCGTTACCTTCAGCTTTATCTTTTCCTCTCCCTATCTTTTCTCATTTCCCCATCTCTCTCTCTCTCTCGCTCTCTCTCTCTCTAACGATCTCTCTGTTCCAGGGAACCCCTGTGTTCGAGCAGACGTTTAATCACATCACGAGCATCGCATCCTTCTGTTCTCACGGATCCTCGACCCCCTACTGTACCTGTTCCCCCTCCCTCCTCCTCCACCTCAGATATCACAGAACGGATGGCAGAACCGAAAGGCTGCATCACAATCTGCTATACATCCTTTCTGTGGGGGATGAAAATGATATGTTTTTGCAAAGACAATTTAGTTTGATCAGCATGTTTCGCTGGTCAAACTCCCTCACAAAAAGACTTTCATGCAGGTGTCTCAGGTTTGGAAAACAAAACTCTTCAAAGGATTGGTTCATCTTGGTTGTAAGATTTTAAAATGATGTGTCCGGATAAATAATTATGCTCACACCTGTATTGTGAATACCCAAACATGATTCTTCGAAATCACGTTTATATACTTGCTACAGCAAATTTGTTTCACCAGAAATGTAATATGCCCTTTTCACAGAGGCCATTTTGGCATTTCATTGCAGGGTAAACACAGGTGTAATCAATAACATTAATTATAGCCCTGTTCCATTTAATTACTTACCTGGTATTTTGCATAATGGCTCACTGGTATGGCTGACACGCCTATACGCCAATACCTCACGTGCTATGAGATGTCAAAATGGCTGCTCTGAAAAGGGCCTATGGCACCTGCATTACATAAAAATGTATTTGCAAACTTGTAAAATGTTCACTGACAATGTGCTTTCCCAACAACATCTGCTCTTTTATAGACTATCTACTTGTAGCAACCAAAACATAAGTATGTAAGGAGTGCCTCAACCAACTAATGTTTTGGGCAATCACACTACTTTGTTAAGATTTGGGAGATTGCCTTGCTTTAATATTGAAAAGATCATTATGAAGCACAAAGCAGAACATTTTTTTTACCTTTATCATTCAACTAACCTTAACCAAAGTTGTCACCTAAGCTTTTAATCAGCTTTAATTGTCATAAATTGCTTTTGTACACAGAGTGAAATGTACTCTCTGTATTTAACCAAACCTACTATTAGGCAGTGCCCAAGAGGTGAACTGTCACCTACTGTGTGCAGCTACTGTACCAGTCCACAATTTCTACTTTGGAAGTCCTACAGCTGGTCCATGCGGGGACTTGAACCTGTAACCCTCCAGTTCCCAAGCCAAGTACCTACAGACTGAACTACTGCCACCCCAAAAAATCCATCTTAAATCTAATCACACAGAGGACTCAAAATGCAGTTCTTTCTTCAGTTGATAAAAGCAATGCCACTGAACATAATCCACACAGCAATTACATTTATGTAAGAACTATGGCAAAACAAATTAGTAGTATCAACACAGGTTGGGAGTTTTAGTTAGAAACCTAAAATATTGGTGAGTTTTGAGGGTCCAAATAAAATAATCTCTGATTTGATTAGGTTAATCTGGAGAAAATGTAGTGACATTCAGAAAATAATAACCGAGGTAGCCCAGCATGTGTCAAACTCTGCTGCTTTATGGGTTTTAGAGGGATGCACAGCGGGGCATCATCTGCATAACGATTGAATTAAATATTGTGAATGGTAATCGAGTACCTCAACTCTTTACTCCACTTTTTCTTCCTGCTTCAAAAACAAACATACTCTCTTGTCTCTCTTTCTTGGGTTGAAAATCAAGCTGTTCCCCTAGAAGCTGCAGCATGTTTCTCTTAATGGAAATGTTTCGGGCCGTTGGAGTGTCCTTGTCGGTTATGATAATATACAGATTAGCATAGATGATAGGTGAGCATAGATGTGCTCTATAATTAAAACTGCCTTGCTGTGCCTTGTTACTGACAGTAAGGGCAAAGTTACAGACAAGCTTAAGTTGATGATGAGTGCTTTAATTGTTTGAGCTTAAAACCAAAAAGGTGTGGTGTAAGATAATAAGCATTAGCGGCCAGCGCAAGGAACAAACTGTACCAACAGTTGTACTTTGTAATTACATGATTAATAATTATATGACTACTGCCTGGTAATGACGAAGTATCAAACTGCATGATTATTAACTAATGGGTGTGTCCCGAAAACAGGTTCATATCATAGCCTACAGAAAGTGATAGCCCTTTTAGGAAATTACCACCGTATCTGTTTGGATCTTATTTTTGTCAGATTGTTATGGGTTGATTTAAAATATGTTAGTTACAGTAAGGATTTGGTATTTTCCAACACAAATTCAATCTCATGCATGAGTGTTTAAATGATCACTTTAAAGTGAATGAAACAACCCTCACTTTAAACACACGACACATGACATGAAGATATATAGTACATCCAGGCTGAATGTACTATGTGTCTGCATGTCGTGTTCCATAAATGTCTTTTTGTATTCAATCCAAACAGTGAGTGCACATTTGTTTTCTAAAGTATATGAAGAACGTCAAAAACATAATACTACAAAAATAAGTAGTGATTGAGTAGTAAGTAAATAATATGCATGCTTAACACATTTTCCTTAAAAAAATAAAGGTTGATAGAAAGATAGGATGGTTAAGGCATGGGCCTCTACAGCTGCTGGCTTTAATATTCATATGTAGGCATTATATTGTATTTGTAAGTGCACTATACTGTATTGTTGTAAAAGTGAATCTTTGTACTATGAAATGTGAAACTATTACTTGTCGACACATCCAACCTCTATTTTTCCTGGTGTGGGTATTACTCTCTGATATTTTGTTATGGCAAAGATTATTGTTCTGCTTTTTAAAAATTATAAGCAATTGATAACAAAAACAATAAATAAAAATAAAGGTTTAATAAAACAAATATTTTGCAGTTGAAACATCTATTAATAATATAATATTGTGGTACAACCTATACAAATCTATGGAAAAATAACACAAAAGCCAAAATAAAATAAACATTAAAATAATAGGTTAGTTTCTTTGTGTTATTGTTAGTAATGGGAATTACGGCTCCTTTTAGTGAGCCAGATCATTTGGCTTAGCTCACCAAGAAGAGCCGGTCTTTCGGCTCCCAAACGGCTCTTCGTTTTACCACTTTTATAATTCAGCCAAATTTAGCACTGCATTGACCTATGATTAGTATGTGTGCACATATATCACTTAAATTATTCACTTATCCTCTCCCTCCTGCTCTGTACCTGTAGACCGTCAGCGCGTTGCGCACCCCCGCTACTCCCTGCTTGATCGTATGATCCTTGTCTGTCATCACCTGATTGGTTGCACGGACGTCATTAACACAACATTCAGTCACAGTCAGTGCATGGAGTGCCCGTGGTGCGGAGAAGATCATCCTAACATTCTGCCTTGAATTAATAATAAAAAATTAAAAAAACGTCTCTCGGACGGGAGCCGGCTCCCATTGTTCACTTAAAAGAGGACACATCACTAGTTATTGTGTGACTTTGCCATTTTAAAGAGTTAGTTCGGAGTCACCAAAGTCACACAATAACCCAAACAAACTGACCAGCAACTTCTGTGTTCTGTGAGGTAAAATGACTGTTTTTGGCCGTCAGAAAGGGCTGTCTGATGGCAAGGTAAAGTGGTGAAAATATTCTAAATATTGCATACACCTAAACTGATATTGATTGTTTTTTATGTGGGCCTTTCTTTAGGTATCTAAATTACATTTTGCTGCCGCCCCCGTCCACAGCAATACATTGCTTTGCTCCCGTACGGTAACTCTTGTCTGCTTCTCCAAACTGGGGGCGTGCTGACCGTCATGTAATACACTGACTATGGATAAGTACCTCATACAACTCCATTTCAGAACCTCCAAACTAAGCAGAATTGAAATTTATGTTAAAGTTTAAATAGGCTAAATGGAGAAACAACAAAAAAGGACAGAATTTCACAGTTCTAATTTTTCAAAACATAACTTTTATTTTCAGTTTCACAATTTTTATCTCACATTGCCCATTTAGGGTGTGGAATACATGTAGAACAATAATCATAGTGCATGCAACGATATGTAAAGCATTTTATGTACATTTATATTTTACAAACACGTGAGTCTGGTATCATTTGAATGATAAAATTCTGAAAAACAATTAATGCTGTCAGAAATAATGAAAACCTTATTGCCACCTTTTAGTGTGTGCGTCATGTGTTATTACAAAGAAAAACAACTCATACATGTTGGCCTGTTTCAGGCCAGTGTAATCAAATACTCAAGTACAATTAATATAATATACAGTATATAAACTCAGTTAGCATCATCATTTCTCATGACACCTCACACAACTGACTCAATGGTTATGTCCCGTCCTTCCCAGACTCTTTCCTCAAGAGGACAGATAATCAGTGGGGCGGTGTTCTTCCCACCTGGAACACAGGGGTTAAAGTACGGGCGGAGGGGTCCAGTAAAGTCACACCCGCTGTAAGTGTAAATGTGGGTCTTTGCTTCTGCGTCGTAGAAGGACACCAATCCTTCCTCGTAGTCCAGGAACACGCCCACTTTCTTGGGTGTTTCCTGGAGGTGGAGGGAGACGGAGGGACCGGCGCATGCACTGAGATTGGCACAATTCCGCCGGCATATCGCCCAGTAACCGCTGTCAGGACGCACTGTGATGGCTCCCTTTGTGTTGATGGTCTCCTTGGCCACGCCCAGATCCCAGTCTGTTTTATCTCCAACCTGAAAAACAATGTACATAGTCAGACATTCACGCTAGCTTTAAATTAAGTGCCTTCCCATGATAAAAATACATTTGTGATTCACTTCACGTTGATTGTGTTTGCCAAGCTGCTGATGTACATCTGTGGCTTAAAGCATGTTTCCTTGTTTCTGAGCTTCTTACCTGGACCTCCCAGTAGCGTCTTCCAAATGTGAAGCTTTGTTTTCCCAAAACGCAGACACAGGCGTTGAACCTCTGAGGATTGTCTGGCAGTGGGGCATTATTCTTCTGGCTGCTGACAGTCACCTGTGGATCAACATAATGATTGTTACCATCAACATTTTCATCATATTAGCAACACCATTCAATTAATTAGCAATAATTAATAGCCTTATCATTGTCCCAATCATTGCCCCTTTGCACCAGATTCTGACATGCTTTTCACAACCCCACCAATTTTAGCTCAACCTGCTTGTTTCAGAACAAAAGATCTGTCTGTCTTTCTTTAAAGTCTCTAAATGCAAGAACCCAAAACTATTCTCAATCAGACAATACCTTCTTTCTGTCTGGAGACAGGACCAGCCAGCCTGAAGCAGTCTCAGGATCCAGAGTGACATCGACTGCAGAAACAAAGAAGAAAAACAGTGAGTTAAGCACTGGTGGACTCTTGGATTCCTCTATGGTAGATAAATCATAAGAAAGTGCCCTCTAGGGTACCCTTCCAGTGGAGAAAACATGATACGCCACCGGAATCAGATAATAAAAAGGGGAGCTAATCACAGTTCAACTAGGTTATTTTAATAAGCAATGGATGTGTGATTGTGAACATACCTGCATATTGATTCAACTTGTCGGCTTCTGCAAAATGGGAGAAGAAAAATGTTATTGTCATGCGTTGATTTTGATAACAATCTTTGTTCACTTCGTGGAGTAGATTATCATTTTCTCCCCAAAGATTACTGACCTTCTGCAGACAGTTTGTGCGCCACATCCTGGCAGACGTCCACAAGCTTGGAGACGGCTCTCGATACCGTACCCATGCAGTTCTCTGAGTGGATCACGACCTCAGACCAATCCCTAGTGGATGGGAGTCGACTTCGAGACTTGAAAGTCTAAAATGGCGAAGACACGGGTTTCTCATAAGTACAGAACTTTAAATGTTGACACAGCACAGAAATGTTTTGCACAAAACTGTTAAAATGCAGTTCTGGTATCTAACCTGTAGGAAGTGAACAGAGTTCTGAGTGTGCTCCAGATCCCGCAGATCGCTGGCCCTCGTCTGCAGATCGTGGATTTCCTGCTCTAGCTCCCCAAACATCTCCAGGGCTCTCCTCTCGGCTTCTCGCTGTCTCTCCTTCAGCTCCTCCACCAACTCAGCCTGGTGTTCCTTGATGGCGGTTATCAGCATGCTGCAGACCTCACCGCTGCTTTGTATCTCCCTATCTGTGATTATCTGTCAAATGAAACAATAGAAACATGTAAATTTACAGATAAAAACCGACAAACCTGACCAGTTAGCCCTTTTTGAACATGTATCCACGCAACAACTTACTTTGCTTAGATTCACTGACTGTTTTATCTCCTCCTGTTTTGTCAGTCTGGCATAGACCATCTGTTTAATGCTGGCCTTCGTCTCCCTCAAACAAGTCTGCAAAAGTAAAACAAATATTAAATTGTGATTATAATGTACTGCACAGAAAAGCAGCTGAGACAAAAGGTTTGAAGGCTTCAAAGGGAAATATGTTCAGTGACTGAGTTCTTTTTGTCTCTTAAGAAATGCAGAAACATATTTCTATATTTGTACAAACAGGTAGAAAGGACTGATTCTTTATACAAAGGAATTTTAGGCTGAAGAGGATCAATAATTTAATCTTTTCCTCACCTTGACCCGCCTGCTTTCCTTCTCTATGGGTATGGTCTTGTGGTCTTTGTGGTCCCTCTCTGTGCATTTAACACAAACAAGCTTCTGGTCGGTCTTGCAGAACATTGTCAGTGGCTTCTTGTGTTTTCTGCAGAGGCGACTGGCGATGAAGGTGGCCGGATCAGTCAGCTTGTGTCTCTGCAGTGCTGGATCATTCAGGTGTTGTTCGATGTGAAGCTCACAATAAGACGCCTGGCACATGTGGCACGACTTGACCGATGGTGACTTGTCTCCGTGGCAGATGTCACAGGGAACTTCATCAGCCTCAAAAAGTTGGTTTCGGGAATTTTTCCTGCTTCCCGGTGGCGACACATCGTCCACATCCTTCCCTTGAGACCTTTTGAATTTGAATTAAATTCTGTTAAATCTCAATTTAATGAAAATATTTTGTACTTTTTATATGGTATAATTAAAAAAGTGAAAAAGATAAAGTATTAAAAATGAACCTTTCATAGATCCCAATGATTTCAGCATATCCATAGTTGATCCTGAGTTTTGGACGCTTTCTGAATGTCTCTTTGCAGAGTGGACACTCATATTTGCTCTTTGTATCCCAGTAGCCTTCGATGCATTCCAGACAAAAATTATGACCACATTGTGTGGTGGCGGGATCGGTGTAGATGTCGAGGCAAATGCAGCACTGGAACTGCTCCTCAAGCGGCACGGCAAGGGTCATGTTTGTGACTGGAAAAAAACACATTATATTACTCAAACATGCATATCAGAGTGAAATTCTTGCACCTGTCATGTACAATTTTTGATTTTTGATTACAATTTTTCTATGCAATTTTGCAACATGGCCTCAAATAGTAAAATACAATCAATATAAAGGTGTCTTTCTACTTTTAATTACAACATTTTATCTATCAACATGTTTTAAATTCACACAATACTGTCAATTTAATGTCACCGGAGCAGCTGCTAGAGTATTATTCTGTAGTCTAATAGCAGTATCCTCTTACCTGTTTGGGTTGTCATTTTGAGCGCGTCGATCGTCCTCATCAGACACAGCGTAGTGCAGAATGCAGTGTCCAGATTAAATATATACTCAGACACTCCTTGTTTGCAGAGTAATTAGTCGCTCTTGTCGGGTTACCGTTAAGCTCCTCCCTGAAGAATTTGAATTAATTTTCTCAGCTCACTCAAACATTCTGGTACGTCTGGTTTCTTGACTTCCACTGATTACTTACCTTTGTTGTAAACAATTCTACCTTGATGTCATGTTGTTGAAGGGTTGGCCCTCAGCTGCAGATTGAACTAGAACATTTGCTTTACGTGCTATAACTGTATATAGGTTGGTATGTACAGGCACGCGAGTAATTGAGCAGGAGCCGAAACGTGATCATTGATTGTTAAGGTCAAATAAATGTGTGTGTGTAAAAAAAAAAGAGTAGAACACCACCTGAGATAATATGTACGACAATGTGTCATGTGCAATTCGTGTGAACTATCATGTGAGTGCATTGGGATTTAGCACAAAGTATTCCATATTGTACAGTGTGCCTGGTGTAAAGTTTGTGCAATTCTTCAATCTAAAAAAATCAATCTAGAGATATATGAGTAAATTAGTGAATGAAGTTTTTATTATTGTGTCACAGGCACGTTCAACCTGTTCAAAATGTACCTTAAAGCAGGGGTTCTCAACCTTTTGTAAATTGAGGCCCACTTCGGATTTTTTTTTAAAAGTTTCCGAGGACCACCTTCCCAAATAAATGAGAAAGTGGGCTATAAATATGTGTTATGCCACTGTCAGCTGTAATCACCCATCACTGCCTGCCATTATGAATCCAAAGTATTCAGGGCCATATTTCATCACCACACACTTTGGAGCTTTTAGGTTGTCTCCAACATCACTTCTTTGTTTCAAAAAAATGCTCCATTTTTTGTCACTGTATCCAAGAATGTTAGCTGTGTCTGTAAAGGGGAGACTCGTGGCTACCTATAGAAACCATTTCCATTCAGATATCTTGAGGTCACAGGTCAAAGTATCCCTGTGAAAATCAGAAAATCAGAAAACAGGATCCGTACACTGCATTGGTAGCTCCCAACAATTTGAATGAAGCTGTGATTTTCACCCCTGTGAAAATCACCATGCCAGTTTTTCCTCGCCAAAATTTAGCATAAATTTGGAGCGTTATTTAGTGCTCTTCCCGACAAGCTAACATGACATGGTTGGGACCACTGGATTCATTAGTTTTTTTAGTTTCATATGGTACCAGTATCTTCACTTTAACTCAGATTTTTAAGAGCTTAATCTAACCATTTGGCAGTACCTCCGTGGCCCAGTAGATGGCGCTCTGAGGCCCACTAATGGGCCCCGGCCCAGTGGTTGAGAATAGCTGCCTTAAAAGGAGATTTGTCAAGTATTTAATACTCTCATCAACATGGGAGTGGACAAATATGCCTGTGAATTGCAAATGCATTTATATATTTATTGGGAAAAAAAATTAACAACACAGAACAATGACAAATATTGTCCACAAACCCTCACAGGTATTGCATTTAACATTAAAAAATATGCTCAAATCATAACACAACAAACTGCAGCCCAACAAACAACAACAGCTGTCAGTGTGTCAGTGTGTTGACTTGACTATGACTTGCCCCAAACTACCTGGGATTTCAAATCCCAGTTTCATAATGCCAGTATCTTCACTAGCTAGCTTTAAAACTGAGCCCACTACAACCTAAAAATTGCAAGTTGCGTTAATGCATTAAAGAAATTAATGGCGTTAAAAATAATTTGCGTTAACGCATTATTATCTGCCCTAATACATAGCCATTTGCGGAAAAGTAACTCACTTATGTGTACTTATATGTTATATAGGTTGATTTGTCAAGATATATATCAAATATATGTGCATGCATTACAAGTTCATTATTGTACATTCATGCCATTTGACACGAAGCCATGTCCTTAGAAAACAAAGGAGAACAGTATGTGCAGACTTTTATGCCAAGAATCACCAAACAGGTTTTTGTTTTGTTCTTCTGCGCTGTGCTGCTGCAATCCTCCACTCCCCTTACCGTGACGTAGTTGTATGCCTCAGCCAGCCAGTCAAGTTGCAGTGTACATCCATGTCTGTGCAAAATGTCATCACTTCCTTATAGGATCATTTTATCCTATTGCCTCTTAAGTGGAAAGTAACATAAAATGGAAATACCAAAGTTATAGTGGATAAGAAAATATTCTCGAGATTTAAAAATTCATTGCTCTTTGAATGGGTGTGCCAGTATTAATATGCTATTATCATTATAAAAGGTCATAAAAAGGTCTTAAAATGACAATAATATCATTTATTGCAATTATTTCAGGGAGAATATATTGTCCAGCAAAAGTAGATAACGTGACAGGCCGAGCTGAGATATTTCAGTCTGGACCAACCAATGGACCAAGACTGCCAAAGTCCAATACTTGAAATATAGTGAATGTAGTGACTTTTAACAACAAAATACCGATATCTATAAGTCACTGAGGGGCGAACGGGAGAACTTGTTAGGACGTGTTTTCTAAAAATAAACCAATGTCCAGTACATTTTATAACTTTGGATGAGATAATACATGTCTTCACAGTTTGACATTGCACCATAGAATCATGCAAATATCAGTATATTGTTCAATCTCAAGTTTGGCTTCTTCGTCTTACAAACATTTGCTCTTCATCACCTGAGAGCTTACCTATATTATGCACTTTTACATCAATGCTCCAACCCGTGGTCAATGCCAGAGCTGCATGCCTGTTATCCACTGATAAAAATAAAACAAACAAAAAACGACATTAAGGCTCCAACAGTGAAGTAGAAGCACATAATACCCAGGTGATGTACAAGTACCTAAAAGATTCTTCTTACATACTGAACTTGATTGAACCTACATTTCACCTTTTGATAGAGTTGTCAAGTCAGTTAACAAATCTAGTCATACTGTACTTTGTTGTGAAATGTTTTCTTCCCTCACAGTTTCCTGGCAAGCTCAAAGAAAAGCTCCACCGGAATCGGATATCACTTAAATGCACCAGCTGTCATTTCATCATGTCTGAGTCTGATTCATTGTGGCGGAAGTAATTTCACCATAGTCTTAATTTATATAATTAGCTCTGCCATTGCGACACTCTCCAGACTGTAAACAATGAGCAGAGCATTTATTCAGATATCCGCTGAGTACACCGGAACTACCAAAATATTGGCAAATAAAGTGTTCCAGCATGTCATCATGTCTGAGTCATGCTGGATGTAATTTCACAATATTCTTAGTTTACATAATGAACTCTGTTGTTGCGACACTTTGCATTAACCCTCTGAGACCCACATAGACCCGTTTTTGTCTCTTTTTTTATGGGGGTACAGGTCAACAATATTTGCCACATAGAAGTAGTGTACATCATCTGAAAGCTGAGAAGCTGAAGATTTATTTGAGAAGCAGCTCAGCACTGTGTGTCAAGTTGTTCTAGTCATAAATTTGTAATTAACATAAATAATTGAATCAAAATAGATTGTAAAAGTGTATAAGGGTTTAGAACATGATGATCAGAAGTTGTTGCAGCAATTTTTGGGTTGATACCATTTGTTACATAAAATTGTTGCTAAATTTAACAATTTTTTACCACTCGAGAAAATGATCAAAAGTCCCTCCAAGATACCACATTAAGAGAAAAAGACTTTGAGGAACACCATAGAAACATTTGCTGTGATTTGGTATCAAACTTTTGACATTTGGATAATTCTGCAAGAATTGCATTTTTCGGCAATTGGATGGCGAGCACTTCAGTTCTGGAAACTGCTCGGAAACCACTTGTTGTCAATATACCTAGGGAAGCCATACGTCCTCTGAGTACCCTAGCTCTTTAGTTTGTGGTTGTAAAGTTTCATGAGGTTGTGATTATCTTTGAGGTCACAACAGTTTTGTTTTTCTTACATTGTTAAAGAACACAACCTGTAACCCTACAATGTTAAAAGTACTTGTGATGTGAAATCTGTTCTTCTCTCACAGTTTCCTGGCAAGCTCAAAGAAAAGCTCTACCTAAATCTATGATTGCTTAAGTGTTACAGCTTTTCATGTCATCATGTATTAAGTCTAATCCATCGTGCCAAAAGTAATTGCATCACATTCCTAATTAAGATACTGAGCTCTGTCGTTGCAACGCTTTCCAGTAATATTCCATTAATCATTGGCTTAGTGTCTATAAACATATCTGCATATGAATGAAGAATCTGTAGGCAATGGGCCGAGATTTTGACATCGGAAGCGTTTTGGTTTCAGTCCGAGTATTACTGACCGATCACGTTATAGCGGGCTTTGGTTACATGCTGGTAAATAGTCCATGCGGAGAGCAAAAGAGGCAGAATGCATTGGCCGTAACCCCAAGAATATTGGTCATTACCCCCAGAGGTTGTAGTCTATCGCTGATAGACTGATACCCAATGGGTTCTGAGATTGTCTGTGGCTTAAACAATGATAATTCCTGAAACCTGTTTTGCAAAATACTATTGAGCATAAACAAAAAATGTTCCCCTATTTAAATCAAGCTGGTGACTTGTTAAATCAACGGACGAAGAGAGAAACAACAGGCATAAAATCAAATGAAGAAGTTAGATATCAATACACAGTAAAACAGTTGGGTGAGCATTCCTATGAAAGCCCAGTTTTCATGTTAAATTCGATTTTTACCTACATGTGTCACTTTGCCTTGTAGCAGGCAGTGCCATCATAAATCTACTATTCACACTGTAGCAAAAAGCAGATACTCTGTAGCATGACCCGGCCCAATAGGAGCCTCCATCTTCATTCAATGAAGCACTGGATTCCCTTGATCATTAATGCCTTTTTGCGTAGGTGTACCCTGAAAAAACTGAAAATGTACAATATGTCATGTTCCAAAAATATCTTTTATTTAATACATTGTATTCAATACAAACACTGAGTTTACATTTATTTGCAAGAAGAAATTCACGAGTGAATAGGCCAAAACACCATATAAACTGCACGTGCAATAAGTAGTAATTAAATAGTAAGTAAATAAAATGCATGCTCGACACATTTTCCTTAAATAAAAGTCCAATAAGACAAATACACTGCAGTTGAAACATCTATTAACACTGTGATGCAGCCTATACAAATTGCAATATCATAAAGTAGAAATAAATTAAACATATAAAATGAACAGTTAAAAATACTTAAGCAGAATTTAAATTAATATTAAACTTAAAAACAACAACAAATGAACTGCCCTTAAATTGACAATTTGCAAATTGATACAATTTCCAATTTTAATTTTTTAACTTTTATTTTCAGTTTCACATCGTTGTTGTTTCTTAAGTTACACATTGCTCATTTAGGCTATGGAATAAAGTTTCACAGTGCATACAACAACATTTAAAGCATTTTATATACATTTCTATTTTACAAACACATGAGTTTGGTATCAATTGAATAATAAGAAAACAATTCATGCTGTCAGAAATAATGAAAGCCTTGCTGCCATTTCTTAGGCAGTAAACACGTATGCGTCGTGTGTTATTAAAAACAAAAACAACTCATGGATTTTGGCCTGTTGCAGGCCAGTGTAGTCAAATACTACTCAAGTACAATTAATATAATATAATATACAGTACACAAACTTAAATATTTTGACATCAGTTAGCATCATCCTTTCTTGACACGGTATGACACCTCACACAACTGACTCAATGGTTATGTCCTGTTCTTCCCAGACTCTTTCCTCAAGAGGACAGATTATCAGTGGCTCGGTGTTCTTCCCATCACCTTGAACACAGGGGTTGAAGTACGGGTAGAGGGACTTAGTGAAGTCACACCCGCTGTAAGTGTAAATGTGGATCTTTGCTTCTGCGTCGTAGAAGGACACTAATCCTTCCTCATAGTCCAGGAACACGCCCACTTTCTTGGGTGTTTTCTGGAGCTGGAGGGTGACGGAGGGACCGGCGCAGGCACTGAGACTGCCGCCTTTACGCCGGCAGATGGCCCAGTAACCGCTGTCGGGACGCACTGTGATGGCTCCCTTCCTGTTGATGGTTTCCTTGGCCACACCCAGATCCCAATCTGTTTTATCTCCAACCTGAAACACAATGTACAGAGTCAGACATTTATACTTGCTTTAAATGAAGTGCTTTCATATAATAAAAATGCATTTTGATTCACTTTAGGTCGAATGTTACATCTAGTGTCTTGTGTTATTTGTAGGCTTTTCCTGTACTTTATTGTGTTAAAAAATGTTATGCCGTTAATGTTTCTTCAACTGAAAAATACAGCAAAGAAGAGCTTGAAATAAGCACCAAAATAGCATAAACGTGTGCGTTGAAACTGATTTGACTCCTGTATATTATATAACTGAAAAATACCAATTTGTGCACACACTACCACAATCAAAGCCAAGTACGGATTCACATTTGAGTCAAAAATCCGCATTTGTTTTCATGTAAAAATGTATTGAGTTGTATTTCTTGTGGCGTATAATGCTGGTGTTAATTGAAAATTGGAGTCACTAAAACATGCCTGCACTTGGTCAACAACTCGGTACGTCCAACGCGATCGCTTGGGAAGGCGTTTAAATAGCAAGGCATTACGACGCATTTAAGGCTTTTCGTGTGTCATTGGGATGCCCCTTTTTGTGTGGCATTTTTACGCCACACGATAAAACTACTGTAATGTCCGCAGTTTGTTAGGTTTAGGAAAAACATTATTGTTGGGCTTGAAATAATTGCGTAAACTATGTAAAATACATATGGAAACAACATAACATAAGTACGGAAAACACTTCACAAACGTGGATGCGTTTATATTGCACTCAGTACAGACTACATGGCGTACA